>CAUYLG010012633.1:0-15012 GCA_963573385.1 Cacajao melanocephalus | reverse complement strand
GAGCTGACTCAAAGGGCGCCCAGTCGCGTATACTCTGCACTGAGAAGCGCTGCGCCCCGCTGGGGCGCCGGCAAAACAGCTGTGCCGGCCAAAAGAGTCGCGCTGGTGACACGTGTGGCTCCTCCGCCAGGAATCTCCCAGTTTGTGGGCCACAGAAACTCGTCTGAAATTGCGGCGCCCACTCGCTTTCTGTGCTTTCACTGGGAGCTACAATCCTGAGCTGTTGTTAATCGGCCATCTTGGATCTCTCTCCCCACTCTAATCTTTATTTTACAAGATTGTGTATCCCAATACTATCTTGAGCCACATGAGGTTTACTATTTCTACCCCAAAGCAGAGACCCTCACGGGATAGTTACTACATCCTCTGTAAGCCTTAGGAGAAAAATCTAATAAAGCTTCAGGAATTCTTTCATCGTTGTTCATTTGTTTCTCCATCTGTCATTCTCTATTTAGGTAATCATAATATTCTTAGTACATATACTATACTTTTTGTTATTTAAAGAACCTCTTCACTTAAAACTACATAACATTTTTATGTTCTTCGTACAGCAAAGTTATTTTAAGAGAAATGATATTCAACTTTTTCATTTATTCATGAACATTAATAATTATAGTATATCATTAAGGTAGTTTTAACATTTCCCTTGCAACTATTACAGACTTTTCATACTCTTGATTTTGTGTTGTTTCTATCTTGTGATTGTTCAACTCTTAATGAACGTCTTTGTCCTACATACCTGCTGGGTGGGTATCAGTTGAGTGTTTCTTGAAGAAGTACTAATTGTGCAGAGTGAGTTCCTACAGACTGGTTCTTTGTTACAGATTGCCACTTCTCTATTGTGATATTGTTGAATCTTTATAGCACCACTCCACAGAGGCTGTTTAAAATCTTTATTCTTAAGAAATTAGCTTCATCTTTGACCTCTTTGCTCTTGAAAGACCATCTCTTTGTGATAAGATTCAATCTACCTCTGTCCTTCCAACTTATCCTATGCCTTGGTTCACATATTTTGTGCCCAATGCATGTTTGCTGTTTTTGAGTAAAGCAAAATTTCCCAAAGTATACTTTCAGTAATATCATAATTCAATTAAAAGTCTTTCCTGGTTTTGTGTATTCTACCAACTAAAGTTACAACTCCTTGGCCTTGTGTTCAAGACCCTATCCAAATACCTTTCCTCGCTTATTTAGTGAAATGTAAAGCAGAACTTGATGCAGAAATATTGTGAATTGGTGTTCAAACTATTCAAACTTATAAGATTTTATTTTGTGTCCTCCAAAGAATTATAATATGATCCACATTTATCCCTACCCAACTCTAGCTCTGAAGTTGACAGAGGAAATAATTACCAAAAATCTGAGACTTCTTTTCCATAGTATTCTGACTGTGTTAGATATTTTGTTTTTTGCTTAAGTAATTTGATATTCTAGTCTTCGTTATATTAACTTTTAAATATTCAGTCAGCCTTTATTTTAACATTGAGGCCAAACTTCATTTTTTTAAGACAGAAAAGAGACTAAGACATTTTTTTGATCAGGAAAGAATTTAAAGAACATGGTACAAGACATACAACATGTTAGTTTGTATCATGCATCAGATATTCTTTTTCAGAAGAATTAGTTAATTGTCCTAATAACACAGAGAATCAGTGTTATCATTCCCCTCTTATAAATAGGTAATGGATCATTTAGAACCTTAAGTGACTTGGCCATCAGCACATAGCCAATAAGTGGCAGTAGTATAATTCCAACTCAGATCCACTTGCCACCAAGTAGGAAATTATCTACTCATACTGCAAAATAAAAAATTCTTAAAATACTGACTTTCATCATTAGCTTAATAGATCACTGGCCTAGGAATGTAGTGAGAATGGAAAATGGCAGCATCACATGTTAAGCCCTTTTGATTTTTTTTCCCTCTAATTCTTAAAGGCTGGAAAGTGGCTCCTGGAATGTTTCATAGCCACTCTCTTGTTTCTATTCCTTTTTGGCTAGCTGGGTGGCTGTGCCTAGCTCTCTGCCTAAATGCTATCCTGAGGAACTTAGGCATACTCTGCTCAGTGACCATTCCTGAGTCACTGCTATCATTGCCTCCACTGCACCTGCAGTTGGATAACAGATAATTTCCAAGCTACAATTTTGAGAAGCAGGTCTAAGCAGATGATTTGTAATGCCTCTACCACACTCCAGCTCTCACTTTCCCACACAATGTTGCTGGAATGCCAGAGCAAGCCACTTTTATAGTGTCAGAGACCAATCCACTTTTGTGTACCTTTAACAACCTTTTCTCCCCCTCCTTCTATAGTACAGACTTCTTCTCAGGGAAATATGATACTTGAGCCACGTTTCCTCTTTATCTAATTCTTCCTGGAAATTGTTGCCCATCCTACTTCTTTTTATTACTTCTCAATACCCTCTGCTTCTCTTTGCCTTCCTCCTGACAAGTGGTCCCATCTCCACCAAGTCCAACTTAAGATTTTACTTCTTTAATAGATTACCCTTTGAAGTTTTCAAAACTTAATAATGGATCAAATGTAAGTGTATCTTAGTGATCTTATCCTATTCCACAGTGATCCTCTGCTCAAATCGTTTGCCTTGGCTTTCAGTCCTTTCATGCTGTGTCTCAAATGTGCAATTATCCAGAGGGAAAATATGACTGCAGAAGGCCAGCTTGCTTGTTTAACATTCCTTGGATTACTTTAAAAGTACAACTTAATTTGTGACTGTGATTGACAGACTTTGTAAATGCTATTAGAGGCTAAATGATTAAAGTTTAGAAAAACAGCATCTCTCATTTGCACACAAAGTTGTAGTTTATTTCAGAGCAAATGGTTGTCTTCTCAAGTGATGACTTGGCTCCTGCTGAAATCCCAGTAGCAGAGGTCTCTGTACTTGGACAGGTCAATGGATGGAGAAGGAGAAGAAGGAGAGGCACCTGGAATAGTTTATTCATGGTCTTCTGAGAAGAACTGTTGAATAACAATGAAATTAGGCAGGATTAGAGCTGACACTTTCATTGGCTATTGAGACCAGCCAAGTAAAGCATGGCTTATTACTTCTGGGAGCTAAAGACTCATGAGACAGTACAATTCCAACTGGGGAAAAGCTTCATATTGGGGAGCCAGAAGTCATTATGTGTCTATGATGGAAGAGACAGGATCATTCATGCATCTGGGCATTCCATAAACACCTGAATTCCCACAGGTCAGATGTTTTGCTCTGTCCTAAGAATACAAAGGCCAATACAGCATTCTCCCCCGACCCACCAAGAGAAAGGGAGCTTAGGGGAATTAACATCATCTGGGAACCGACACAATGGACAGAACATGCTTTCTGGAAATTACATATATTCTTAATTTTTTCTCTAAACAACTCTAAGAAGGTGGGTATTTACTAACTTGATTCTATGAATAAAAAACCAGAGACTTAAAGTAGTGGGCTGGGATTTCAGCCAAGATCTCTGTAATTCCAACACCAAAATTTTCCCAGACAGGTGTATACAAAGATATATTTCAAAATTATGTAGCTAATATTCAAAATTCTGAACAAAGTGTAGTGGGAGCTATTAGGAGAGCTGATTTTATGGAATCGGTGTTATTTTAGCTACGTTTTAAAGACTGAGAGTAGTTAGAAAAGGAAGGTAGAGGATATACTGTGAAAAAGCAGAGCTTGGTCTAAGCATCTTTCAACAGCCTCTTAGTAGAGGGGCCAGCTGCGTGGTGGTATCTGGGAGTGACCTTGTCTTGGCTGCTTCTGCCTCTGCCTCTTATTTAAACTGACCCTATTATGCCTGAAGTTTTCTTTAGTTTCTCTGATTATACTTCATATCCATAGGATTGACCACATAATTTGTGTGGCTTCTTGTTTATAAATTAAGAATTTCAAAACAGCAGAACATTAAACCAAACACAGGGTCCTTCTTAGTGCCCATGAAATGGCCCTGATAGTAGAACTAAGAACCCTGTCAAAGATGGGAGAAAATGTTCTACTTACCTTTAGCACCCTTTTTATAGGTTGTATAAATTATAGCTTTAATCTAAGTTAGCTAGTATATGAATACAAATGGCAGAATTTATGCACATGGAGTTCATTTCAAATTCATATGTGACCAGTTGCAAAGTATGTGTTTATTTTTAAATATTTTATGGAGCAGATGGGGCTTTAATTATTTTTCTTTTTTTTTTTCTATCATGAAATACTTGATCCATGTAAGTATCTTAAAAAGAATAACATAATGAACACCAAATGAATATACAACTTAGCTTAAGAATTTTAAGTCTAAAATACAATTGAAACAACTTACGATCTATTCCTGGATCATATTTTCCACTCCAACTCCACCTTGAGGGTACTATTAATAAGTTGGCATTTTGATAATCCTTTTATTTTCACTACATTTGTATATATCACTCAAATACACAGAACAATTATTTTTGTTCATTTAACAAATACTTAGTGAGCACTTACTATACACATCCATATGTTCTGGAGAACCTGTCAGTGAGCAAAACATACATAGAGGGGAAGAATCTTTCATATAAAATGGGGGATAGAACCCATTTATAATAGCAGCAGAAATAGTAAAACACATAGATTTTTTGTTTTTTAGTTTGTTCTTGTCTTTGTGACACAAAAATAAACCACAAAGTGGAACAATGTACCATGTTTTTAGATATGAAGATGGATTAATATGTCAATTCTCCCTAAATTTACCTGTAAATTTAATGAGATATCAGAGAAAAATGCTGACTCTTCATTTCTGCCCCCCTTTGCTTAACTAAAGATTTTTTTTTCACTTTTTCTTTCTTTTTTAAAATGAGATACGGTCTCCTTCTGTCATCCAGGCTGGAGTTCAGTGGTATGAGCATAGCTTACTGTGCCCTCAAACTCCTGTGCTCAAGCCGTTCTCCCACCTCACCATAGGTACATGCTACTATGTCTGACTGATTTTAATTTTTTTTCTTTTCTTTTTCTTTCTTCCTTCTTTCTTTCTTTCTTTTTTTTTTTTTTTAATGGAAATGAGGTCTTGCTTTGTTGCCCAGGCTGATCTCAAACTCCTGGGCTTAAGTGATCCTCCCACTTTCTTTTTCCCAAAATGCTGGGATTACAGGCATGAGACACTATGTCTGGCCACATAAAGTAACTTTAAATGCATCCAAACTAGGAGCAACAATCATGAAAACAATGACATAAAAAAAAGTGTGTAAGGTTAAGTTCTATTGGATATTAAGATATGCAGTGAAATCTTAAATGGTAATAGCAGATTAATAAATGTTTCCATTTAGTATATGAACATTTAGTACATGATAAAAGTAGTATCTCAAATCTGAAAAGCAAAGATGGAACTTTTTTTAAATGATGCAGAGGAACGTGGATAACTACTTGAAAAATGGTGAGATTGGACTGATACCTAACTTCATACATCAAGAGTAGTTAAAACTGACCGGAAACCTGAACAACAAAGCCAAGCCTCGTGTAGCAGCTCATACCTCTAATCTAGTACTTTGGGAAGTCAATCCAGAAGGATTGCTTGTGCTGAAGAGTTTGAGACCAGTTTTGTTCACAAAGGGAGACTCCATGTCTATAAAAAATACAAAAAATCATCTGGGCATGGTAGCACATGCCTGTGTTCCCAGCTACTCAGGACACTGAGGTGGGAGGATTGCCTGAACTCAGGATGTTGAGGCTGTAGTGAGCTGTGATCATATCACTGCAAGTCTGAGCAACAGAGTGAGACACTCTCAAAAATAAATAAAACCAAATCTTGCAATGAAGACCAATATGTCAAAAATCCAGAATATATAAAATACTGATAATTTTATATAGTCGAATTTTACGTGGTAAAAATCAAAATAAAGACAAAATCAACAGTCTGTTAATCTTTTTTCAAGTCATGTTACAAAAGAGTAATCATATACATGATTATATGTGTATAAGCTTCAGTTTCTAGGAGTTTCAAATATATTATGAATATATTATATAATATTTAACAAATATATATATGTCACATATTCATACAAATGTATTAAACATATATGTAACAAATAATTGTATTTTGTATAATATATATTTGAATATATAATACATAAATTATGTATCTACATATAATACATATTTGTAATGCTTAGAAATTGAGAAGAGAAAGAGCAAACTAACAGAAATGACCAAAAGTCATAAAAGACAAATCACAGAAAAGGTGTGAATAGCATTTAAGTATTTGAAAAGAAACTCAACCTCTCTCAATAAAATGAATAAAAATTAATAAATAGGCATTTTCTAAGCATCAAATTGAGGAAAATACAGAAGTGTGAAATACTTCTATTGGAGAGACACTTGTAATTTCTGGAAGTAGTGCAAAATGGTACAATACCTATGAAGGAAAATTTGGATCTAAGAGAATTACAAATTCTTTACTCCTTAAACCTAACAATCACATTTCTGTAAATGCGCTTGACAAATATACCTGAGTAAGATATTTCATATGTACCAGGTTATTCACTGTGGTATCACTAGATAGGTGAGTGTTGAGCAAAAGACTTAATTAAGTAACCTGTGGTACATCCATGCAGTGGAATATAATAGTTATAAAAAGGAATGAGGCACAGCCATATAAAAGAATAAAACTGTGTCTTTTGCAGCAACATGAATGCAACCGTAGGCCATCATCCTAAGCGAATTAATGCAGGAACAGAAAACCAAATGCCATGTGTTCTGTTATAAGTGGGAGCTAGATGTTGGGTACACATGGACATAAAAAGGAGAACAATAGACACTGGAAAATACAGAAAGGGGAAGGGAGGTGAAGAGCAAAGGTTAAAAAAACTATTGGATAATAAGCTGAGAACCTGTGTGATGGGATCAATTGTACCCAAACCTCAGCATCACTTAATATCCTCAGGTAACAAACCCGTACATGTACCCCCTAAATCTGAAATAAAAGTTAAAAAAACAGAATGAGGCTATCTTCTATGTATTATGATAGAGAATATATTGTTATTCCAAGATATACTGGGGGAAAATATGAATCATAGTATTACATGTTGATTTCTTTAGTAAGATAAGGCAATTATTTGCATGCTAAACAAACACTTAACAGGGTTTGTTTGTAAAATAAAAATTTTTACCTACAGGGGGTTGAGAGGGTAAATAAAGGAGGAGGAAGGGGAACAAGCCTTTTCTAGATGTCTTGTCATATTATTGTAACTCTTGAATCGTGTCAACACACTACCTATTGAGAAAACACAGCTCAATTTAGTAAGAGATCCCTAACACTGAAAGAAAATGGTAACAAATGAGCAAATAAATCTGACTGGATGTTGCATTGGTAATATAAACTCACAGAAGATTAATTTCAAGTGACTATAGAGTATATATTTTTTGACTTAATGCGCTTAGTGTGGTGGATTGTAAGAATAAAAAACTGTAAAGATAAACATAACTTTACTTGGTTGTTTAGTCTTCTTAAATTTTTTATTTAATAATTTTTTATTTGATAATTGTAGATTCACTTGCAGTTTGTAAGAAATACAGAAACAATGTCACAAGCAGGAAATTGATTTTGTCATTGTCTATTGACTTTGCTCAGATTTCATCAGTTTTACATGAATGTTTATGTGTGTGTATGTGTATGTGTGTGTTTGCTTCTATGTAATTTTATCACGTGTACATTATGTGACCACAGTTGATAGAGAAGAGTTTCATCATAAGGTTCAATTATTCTACCTCTTTATAGTCAAAGGTATTTGGCTACCTGATCTGACATTGACTCTGTCCTGATTTTCTCTGATTTTGTCCTTTTAAAAATGTTATATAAAATGATTTCATAATAAGAAACTTTTGAAATACTTTAAGACTTAACATAATTCCTTTGAACTTTCTCTAAATTGTTTCATGTTATGAGTAGTTCCTTTTTATTCCTGAGTAATATTTCGAAGCATGGATGTCTCACAGTTTAACTTTTCACCTGTTTAAGGATATCTAAGTGGTTTCTATTTTATAGATTCACAAACAAAGCTGATATAAATATTTATGTGCAGGTTTTTGGGTGGATGTGCATTTTCATTTTTCTGGAATAAATTTCAGGAATACAACTAGGAATACAACTGGGAAATATGGTAAATATATATTCAGTTTTATAAGAAACTGCCATATTCATTTCCAGACTGGCTATATCATTTTATATTCTTATTAATGTATGATTGATCTAGTTTCTCACATTCTTTCTAGCATTGGGTATTAATCACTATTTTATTTAAATTTTAAGCATTGAGTTAGGTGTGTAGTGATAGGTTGTTGTGGTTTTACGTGCATTTCCCTAATGGTTAAGATATTGAACTTCTTTTCATGTGATTATTTGCCATCTATATGTCCTCTTCAGTAAATGTCTCTTTATATCTTTTGCCCATTTTATAACTCAACTATTTTCTTTACTCTAGCTACAAGTTCTTTGTGAATATATAGTTTATAAATACTTTCTCTGTTTGTAACTCATCTTTTCTTTTACAGAATCTTTTGGAAAGCACGTTTTAAATTTTGATGTGATGTATTTTTTCTTTTACAAATTGTCATTTATTGTCAAATTTAAGAACTCACTTTGCCCTAGGGACTGAAGATGTTATTTCATTTTCTAAAGTTTTATAGTTTTATACTTTAAATTTAAACCTGGAATTCATTGAGTTTATTTTTGTATAAGGTGAGAGGTTTATGTCTACTTTCTTTGTGCTTTTTTAATTTTAACTTATGAATGTCCAATTGCTCCTGTACCATTATTGAAGAGACTACCCTTTCTCTATTGAATTACTTTTGCACCTTTGTCAAAAATCAGTTGGATATATTTGTGTGGGTCTATTTTTGGGTTCTCTATTCTGTTTCATTGATCTATGTGTTTATTTCTTTGCCAATACCATGCTGTTTCGATTACTATAGCTCTATAGTAAGGCTTAGTTTTGAGAAGAGTGATTCTTCCCAGTTTATGCTTAATTTTCAAAATTATTCAAGCTAGTGTAGGTCCTGTGTCTTTAATAAATTTTAGAATAAGTTTGGCTATGTCTACAAAAAACCTTATTGGACGGTAGTTTAACTTTTAAAAGGTAATATTGCTATTGTTATACTGATACTCTTTATACTATTGAATAATACAAAAAACGTTAATATAACACAAAAATATTTTAGTGCAAGTTAGAATATATACAAGAATAAAATCAAAGGAAGGAAACATAATATTGAAATTGTATATTGAATACAAAGTCATTAATTAAAAAAAAGTGTATATATCTGTCCACTGAAATTGCTTAGAAGCAATTTCACACTAGTAACAGTGACTATCCATGGTATTAGAGTTGTGTCCTCTAATACTATCTCCTCCCTTGGAGAAATGGCTGATTTGAAATGTGGGTCAAGGAAAGTACAAGGTAGTCCTAGGACATCTAATTATACTATAAATTAAAGAGGCTTCAAATATTGATAGTGTCATGTCAAAGAACGTGGGAGTCAGCTCAAAGGAACTCCCAATGGCCAAAATTGTGACAATATGAATAAGAGGATGAGTATTACAATTGTTGAAATTATATTTGTTCTGCAAAAATCATTGAGGCTGAATGATAATGAAAAGGAAAACCACAGAAATTCATTTTTCGAGCATTCAAAGCTGTTTAACTTTTTACTTAAAAAAGTGGAAAGCAGAAGAAAAGATCTAAGTACATTTTTTTCTGCTTTTGCTATGGTACTTGAATTTTAGATTTAAGAAATAGCCTCACTTTAAAAAATTATTATTTTGCAATCTTTGTTAGAATTATTGACTTGGGCAAGGATGAACAATAGTGTTAAAATTCTTGGTTGAAAGGCTGATGGAGAAGTGAACATTTGTGTGGTGGCTGTGGCAGGCAATGTAGTGCCTTCCCTCCCATCCAAGAGATATTCACATCCTATCTCTGATACCTGTTGAAATAATGCATTTAAAGTATGAAAGTTGCCATAGGTTCATGAGCCAAGGAAGGTGGGCAGCTTCTAGAAGCTGCAAAAACAAAGGATATATTCTCTGCTAGACACTTATCCCTGCTGATTCATTTTGGACTTCTGATCTCCAAACTGTATGACAATCATTGTCATTTTAAGCCACTAAGTTTTTGATAATTTGTTACAGCAGCAATAGAAATCTAATACACCAGCTATTTCCCTTTCTTCAGTTAGACAGTAACTGAAGAAAGGGATCAGGTTGTCGTAACTTTAATTCAGTGTTCAGTTTTAACCACAACTTGGATTTGACCGGGTTCTTAGACTTAAAATTTACTAGAAATATAAGGGCTAGAGAAACAGCCTAAACAACATTGACAAGTTCGGGAAGTATAAGACAACTGGTTCAATTTCTTCAAGTGGGACATGAAGAAAAATAAAGTTGCCATAACTGCACTGGGGAAGACAAAGGACAGTGGGGAAGACAAAGGACAGAGTCAGTTTGGAAATTCAGCAAGGAAGAAGTTTTAGACACATTAGGTTTTCAATGTATTTAATAAGATATCCAAATGGATATCGCAATACATAGTTGTATATGTGAATTGGGAATCCAGAGAAAAGGCCTGGGGCCATCTAGGAATCATCAGTGCATAGATAGTTTTTAAAACAATGAAAAGAGCTGTGATCAAGAAGAAAAAGTGGAAATTCATAAGAGAAAATGTCTAAGAGCAGATTATTGTGATCTTCCAACATTAACAAATCCTGAAATAAGATGAAAACAGAAAGGAGACTGAAAATTTGCCAGTAATGTAGCAGGATATCTAAGAGATTGTGATTTTCAGAAAACCAAATGTAAGAAATGTTAAATCAAGGAGAAAGTGATAAAATGTCAAATTTGTAACAACATGGAGCACAGTATGTGTATCTTTGCTTTTTTACTTATCTTTGTGAGATTCATTCAGAATGATACATTAATTCTAGCTTATTTTCAGTGTTTTAAAATCCTTTGCATGAGTGTTCCTCAACTTATGTATCCATTTTCCATTGATGACTGTTTCCTATTTTATGAAGGCTCTGTGAACATTCTTGTAACATGTCTCATTTTGTATGTATGTTTCATGTGTGAAAGTTTCCAGACCATACATAGGAGAGGAAGGAATTATAGGATCATGGGGTACAACATTCGACCTAAATATACATCGACAATTGATTTTCACAGTTACAATGTGAATTTACATTCCCACAGCAGTATATGAGAGTTTTTTTCCTTCACTGATTTTGTCAGATTTTAAAATATTTGCCAAGTTGAGAGATGTGCAAAGGAATTTGATATTTTATATATATATATATATATATATATCATTAGAGTCTCAAGTGCAAATATCTCCTCCTTAGAGTCTCAACTACAGCTACTCTTTTGCTTTTTATAGGATCATATTATAAACAAAAATTTAAATTTTCTGTGTAGTTAAAATATTCATTCTATTTCTGTTTCTGCACTTACAAAATGTGGCTAGTAATTATGCCTACCTTATAATGTGATGATTCAATGAGTTTACTCGTGTAATCCTAGCTACTCAGGAGGCTGAGACAGGAGAATTGCTTGAACCCTGGAGGTGGAGGTTGCAGTTTGCTGAGATTGCGCTACTGCATTCTAGCCTGGGTGACAGAGCGAGACTCTGTCTCAGGAAAAAAACAAAAAACAAAAAAACAACAAAAAAACCCAGCCTTGTAGGAGGTATTTATATATTCTTGATATTAATCACTTGTTAAATATATGCATTGCAAATATCTTCTCCTTAGAGTCTCAGCTATAGCTACTCATTTTGCTTTTTATAGGGTCATATTATAAACAAATTTAAAATTTCTGCATAGTTGAAATATTCTATTTCTGTTTCTGCCCTTATAAAATGTTACTAGTAATTATGGCTACCTTATAATGTGATGACTCAATGAAATATTGCATGCAACGTACTTAGCCATAAATGCTAAGTATTTGGCTCAAGTCACTGCACTCCAGCCTGGGCGACAGAGTGAGACTCCATCTCTAAAAAAAGAACAACAAAAAAGATAAGCCCTCAATAACTATTTGGTGTTACTGTCATATCCTTATTATGTGAGGCACTATTGAGTGAAAGAAAAATCATTTTATATCTGGGACATGAGAATGAAATGACTGAATGTACAATTCTACATCATATATCAGTCTCCAGATATGTGGGTCTATTTCTGAACTTTCTATTGTACTCTTACATTGCCATGGTTTGATGATTAACTTAAGGAATGTAGTATGATAAATCTGGATATTTGATAGAGGAAATTGTCTCACCTTGATAATTTTTTTTTCAACTTTTTTCCCCTCTCAACATGTCTTTGAAATTTGTATTCCTTCTGCCTTTCCATATAAACTTTAAAAATACATTCATTTCTCTGGGGGGGGGAACCCATTAGAGGACAAAATGGTTTATATGCTAAAGATGGAAAGCCATTTATTCAGTCTAATAAGCAAATAAATCAATACCACTACTGCAATTTTAGTTATGGATTAGGTAGAAATGATGAACATTGAGGACAATCACGTTAAAGGGAAACATTTTAAATTTCTCTGAAGTGATTAACTTGCCATAATGCAATTAGTTTTTGTTGTTGTTGCTTTTAATCCAGGTGTAGTTAGATAAACCTTGAAAGATCAAGCATATAGTAGTTACATCATTCAAAAGATCTTGCAAAACTAATGTTTGATTTTTATGTTAGGCAAGTGACTTATTTAGAAAAACTTACTTTTAAGCTATTTTGTGATTATTAAATCATTAACATTATATAAAAGATGTTGTTTTCGTGCAATATAGTCAATTTAGTTTTATGTATAAACAATATATCTTTTGTGACCCTAACATTAAGAAAGAAAAATGAAAGCCTCGATACTGAACTTTGATAACCCTTCAGGATTTTGTGGAGGAAATTATGATTCATTCTTTTCATGCATATCATTTAGAAGGTTAGAACACTGAATAAAATTTTGAAATATAATTAATATGAAACATTAGCCTGCCAGCTAATGGTTGATCATTTTTACTTTGTTTTTGTGACACTTTACAAAGAGTATTAAATATGTTAAAAATACTTTGCAAATTTTTAATCTTACCATATTATAGAATACAAGCTGATTTTTAAATGGAAACACTCTTTTTTGTTCAGCATTTGTATTTCTGCATCCATTTTTATTTTGAATGTAAATCCACTACTAGGCTTAGTTTTTAAAAAACAACTCTACTGAGGTACAGTTTGCATACAATGAACAATACATACTGAAAGTATACAATTCAATAAATTTTGACACATGTATATACATGTGTCACCACCACTATAACCATGATACTGTATGTTTCCATCACCTCCATAAGTCTTTGTGCCTTTTTCAATCCCCTTGTCTGTCTCTGTACCCAGACAACCATGATTTGAGATATGCCCCAGCATCATTGTGAAGCTAATTTGTGGCAGTCCACTCCAGGCTGGGGCTGATGGTTGGAAATGCTGTAATAAAATGGGCTGTCTTGTGACAATAGGAATAATAGGATCCCAGAATAACATAGACATGATGGCAGCACTTAACTATCTAAAGCATGCTGGGTACAATTATAATGAGTAGCAAAGTCAAAAATTACAGCCCGAGGGGCCCTGGCCTGAAGAGAACCGTGGGGATAAAAAAATAAGATTTGATGAGATATGCAGCTTATAGGGTAAAATCTATTTTAGAGATAGTGAAGTAGACATCTCTGAAACTGCCCCAAATAGCCAAGATAGTACCTCATTCGAGAGGCAGAGAAGTATGGGAGAACAGAAACATGGCAGAGATTAGTGCAAGCACCTTAAAGAATAAAAGAATGCAGGGGTCATAGTTCCCATTATATATCTCTGAATTTACCAGTCTTTCCCAAGCAAAACCCAAACAGATCCTGTAAATGGCAATGTAGCCCCAAAACTTGAGCAAGCAGTAGCTCCAATGGCTGCTGTTTTGTCAGATGTGGTTGTGTGTTTGCAGTAGGCATGCAGTATGTAGCTGTTGGTCTACTACATTCTTTCTCATGCTTATCAAGGAAAAAGACAGAAACTGTTTTCATTTGAGATTTGGCCTGCCTGGATGTTCTGTAGAATACTACTTTAGTTTATTGTATCGGTGACATTGGGTTAATTGAATCAGATGAATAAGAAATGGCAAGGATGTTAGAAGTCTTTATAATCCATATATTTTTCAGAGGATAGGGGATAAACCTTGTAGAGATTCAAATTCCTGCCACATCAGTGAAGTTGTTAGGGATCCAGTAGGCACGTTATGCTGGTTCATGCTGGGATTTTTCTTCAAAAGAAAAGGACAAATTATTGCATTTTATTTTATTTTATTTTTATTATTTATTTATTTATTTTTTTGAAAGAAAGAAAAAGAGAAGAAAGAAAGTGAGAGTGAAAGAAAGGAAAAAAAGAATGTAAGAGAGAAAGAAAGAGGAAGAGAAAGAGGGAGAGAGAACAGGATTCTTGTTTTATTGCTCAGGCTAGAATGCAGTCTAAAAATGGGTATTAAAAACTCTTTTATGCCAATAATTGTGCTTAACAATGGAGACAGGAAAGAATAAGGGATGAAAATAACAAACAAGCATTCAACCAATATTTTATTTAAAGCTGTGAAATGCTATGCAATTGCTGAGGAGTGATTTACTTCCAATTATGTGGTCACTTTTAAAATAGGTGTAATGTGGTAAAGAGAAAAATGTATGTTTTGTGGATTTAGGGTGGAGAGTTCTGTAAATATTTGTTAAGTTTACTTGTTCCAGGTCTGAGTTCAAGTCCTGGATATCCTTGTTAATTTTCTATCTCGTTGATCTAACATTTACAGTATAATGTTAAAGTCTCCCACTATTATTGTGTGGGAGTCTAAGTCTCTTTCTAAGTCATGAAGAACCTGCCTTATGTATCTGGGTGTTCCTGTATTGGGTGCATATATATTTAGGATCGTTAGCTCTTCTTGTTGCATTGATCCTTTCACCACCAAGCAATGTCTCTCTT
>CAUYLG010012632.1:0-13241 GCA_963573385.1 Cacajao melanocephalus | reverse complement strand
CCTCCGCCGGGAATCTCCTAGTCTGTGGGCAACAAAAATTCGTCTGAAAGTGCGGCGTCCACTCGCTCTCTGCGCTTTCACTGGGAGCTACAATCCTGAGCTGTTGTTAATCGGCCATCTTGGATCTCTCTCCTGTATTTTTTTTTTTTTACATGATGTGGACAATGATTTTTTTTTTTTTGAGAGATGAAGTCTTGCTATATTACCCAGGCTGGTCTCAAACTCTTGGCCTCAAGTGATCTTCCCACTTCAGCCTCCAAAAATGCTGGGATTACAGGCACAAGCTATTGTAATGGCCGCTTTCTGTTATTAATTTTAATTAATTAATTGTATTTATTTATTTTACAAAAATGTCCTGCGGGCATTTTTTTTGTTTGTTTTTTGTTTTGAGTCTCACTCATCACCCAGGGTGGACGGCGGTGGTGTGATCACAGCGCACTGCCACCTCAAATTCCCTGGGCTGAGGTGATCCTCCCACCTCAGCCTCCTGAGTAGCTGGGAGTACAGGCAAATGCCACCAATTATTTTTCCTATTTTTTGTAGAGATGGAGTTTTGTCATGTTGCCCACGCTGAAATTTTAATGTAGTGCCATTGTAGTAGAAGACATGCTTTGTATGTCTTGAATCTTTAAAACTTTACTGAAACTTGTTTTATGGTTCAGAATACACTCTACCTTGGTAAGTGTGCACTTGAAAAGATGTACAAGCCAGGGCGATAGCTCACACCTGTAATCCCAGCACTTTGGGAGGCCAAGACGGGTGGATCACCTAAGATCAGGAGTTCGAGACCAGCCTGGCCAACATGGTGAAACCCTGTTTCTACCAAAAATACAAAAAATTAGCTGGGCATGGTGGTGCATGCCTATAGTCCCAGCTACTAGGGAGGCTGAGGTAAAAGAATTGCTTGAGCCCAGGAGGTGGAGTTATAGTGAACCAAGATTATGCCACTGCACTCCAGCCTGGGCAACAGAGTGAGACTCTGTCTCAAAAAGAAAAGAAAAAAAAGAAAGAAAAGAAACGAAAAAAGATAGGCATTTGACTATTGTGACTATTGTTAAGTGGAATTGTTCTGTAAATGTGATTAGATGAAGTTGCTTGACAGTGCTGTTCAAGTCTTCGATATCCTACTTATTTCTTTGTCCTTGTTCTATCAATTATTGAAAAAGAAGAATCATACACTTTGAATATAATTGTGTATTCGTTGATTTCTCCTTGCAGTTCAGTCAGATTTTGCCCCATGTATTTTCAAGCTCTGTTATTAGATGCATACATGTTTAGGATTTTTATGTCCTTTTGATGAATCAAGCCTCGTAGCTTTATGAAATGGCTCTTTGTTCTTAGCAATATTCTTTTATCTGAAATGTACTTTGTTTAATATTATTATTAACTCTCTGGCTCTTTTTGATTAGTGTTAGAATGGGATTTTTTCCCCCATCCATTTGCTTTTAACCTATTTGTGTCTTCATATTCAGGACTAGGGCTGGACATGGTGGCTCACACCTGTAATCCAGCACTTTGGGGGCCAACATGGGCAGACCACTTGAGCCAGGAGTTTGAGACCAGTCTGGGCAACATGGCAAGACCCCTTCTTTAAATAAAAATTAAACTTAAAAAACACATCCAGGACTGGTTTCATTTAGGATGCATATAAATGGGTCTTTTTTTCTTGAGCCAAATCTGAAACTTCTGCCTTTTAATTAAGATATTTACATCATTTTAATTTACAGAAAGTATTGACATGATTAGATTTAAATCTACTATATTGTTCTTTGTTTTCCATTTGTCTCATCTGTTTTTTATTCACTTCTTCTCTTTTTTCTGCCTCCTTTGGGAATAACTGAGCTTTTTAAAAAATTATTCCACTTTGTTTGCTTTTGTGGATTATTACCTACAATGCTTTGTTTTGTTTTAGTGGTCGCTTTAAGGTTCATAGTATACATGTTTACCATAACACAGTCTACCTTTAACTGATGTTAGCTATTACTTCATATCTAGTACTAGAACCTTACACTGGCATATTTCCATTTCATTTATGGTATTGCTTTCAGGCTTTGTGGTATTGCTGACACACGCTGTACTTCTATATAAGTTATAAACCCTACAAGACATTATTATTATTATTATTGCTTTAAACTGTCAATTGTCGCCCAGGCACGGTGGCTCACACCTGTAATCCCAGCATTTTGGGAGGCCGAGGCAGGCAGAACATCTGAGGTCGGGAGTTCGAGACCAGCCTGACCAACATGGAGTAACTCCGTCTCTACTAAAAATACAAAAAATTAGCCGGGCATGGTGGCCCATGCCTGTAATCCCAGCTCAGGAGGCTGAAGCAGGAGAATCGCTTGAACCCAGGAGGCAGGGGTTGTGGTGAGCCAAGATCCCGCCATCGCACTCCAGCCTGGGCAACAAGAGTGAAACTCTGTGTCAAAAATAAAATAAAATAAAATAGTCAATTGTCTTTTAAAGGGATTTAAACAATAAGGAAAAAGTTTGTACTTACTCAAGTAGTTATCATTCCCACTATTTTTTGTTCCTTTGTGTGAATCCAGATTTTCAGTTTGTATTATTTTCCTTCTGTCTGAAGAACATGTGTGTGTGTGTGTGTGTGTATGTGTTTGAGAAGGAGTTTGCTTTGTCACCCATGCTGAAGTGCAATGGCGAAATCTCTGCTCACTTTAACCCCCGCCTCCCAGGTTCAAGCAATATTCCTGCCTCAGCCTCCCAAGTAGCTGGGATTACAAGCTTGCACCATTAAATCTAGCTAATTTTTGTATTTTTAGTAGAGATGGGGTTCCACCATGTTGGCCAGGCTGGTCTTGAACTCCTAACCTCAAGGGATCCGCCCACCTCAGCCTGTCAAAGTGCTGGGATTGGAGGCATGAACCACCCTGCCCAGCTGTCTGAAGAACTTTCTTTAGCAGTTCCTATTGTGCCAGTCTGGTAGGGATTCTTTCTTTCAGTTTTTGTACATCTGAAAAACTATTTGTTTCTCTTCATTTTTGAGAAATTTTTTTTAAATATAGAACTACACATTTATATTATTAGTTTTGCTCTGTTGCCCAGGTTGAAGTGCAGTGGCGTAATCATAGCTCACTGCAGCCTTGAACTCCTGGGCTCTAGCAATCCTCCCACCTCGGCCTCTGCTTTGACTACAAGGACACACCACTGTGCCTGGCTAATTCTTTTATTTTTTTTTTGTAGAGACAGTGTCTTGCTATGTTGTCCAGGCTGGTCTTGAACTCCTGGCTTCAAGCAATCCTCCTGCCTCAGCCTCCCCAAGCATTCTTCAGTCGTTCTTTTTGTTTGTTTGCTTTTTTTTTTTTTTATACAGTGTCTCAATCTGTCACCAGTGCTGGAGTGCAATGGTGTGTTCTCTGCTCAATGCAACCTCTGCCTCCCGGGCTCAAGCAATTCTCCTGCCTTAGCCTCCCAAGTAGCTGGAATTACAGGCGCCCACCACTACACCCAGCTAATTTTTTGTATTTTCAGTAGAGATGGGTTTCACCATGTTGGCCAGGCTGGTCTCAAACTTCTGACCTCGTGATTCACCCTCCTTGGCCTCCCAAAGTGCTGGGATTACAAACGTGAGCCACTGCACCTGGCCCATTCTTCAGTTCTTAAAAGATGTTGCAGTGTTTCTTCACTCTCTTTAGACTTACCTCATTCATGACAAGAAGTCTGCCAACTGAATATATCTTTTTTCTCTGGATGCTTTTAAGATTTTCTCTTAGTATCTGGCTTTAACACATTTCATTATAATGGGCCTTTTGTAGTTTTCATAAGTCATGTGCTTGAGTTTCACTGGGCTTCCTGAACCTATAGGTTTATCATTTTTATCCGATTTTGACAATTTTCCTCCATTATTTTTCAAATATCTTTTCTGTCATCTTCCTTTCCCTGATTCTCTACTTTAGGGACTCTAACTACATGTATATCTGACCACCTGCAGTTCTGCAGCTCCCTAACTCTCTGTTCATGTTATTTGGTCATTTTTCTCTGTTCATTTTGTACAGTTTCTATTCCTACGCCTCCAAGTCCACTAATCTTTTCTCCTGCGATGTTTAATCTGTTACTAATCCTCTCCGATGTAGTTGTTTTCATCCTTAGAAGTTCAATTTGGATAATTTGTTATGTTTACTATGTACATCTCTGCTTAATATGTACAATCTTTACTCATTCAGAAATACATGGAATACTGTTACAATAACCATTTTTAATTTTCTTGCCTACTAATTCCACATTTGATGTCATTTCTGGGTCCCTTTTGAGTGACTGATTTTTCTCCTTATTATGAGTTAAACTTTTCTTGTTCTTTGTTTGTCTAACAAATTTATAATTGAGTGTCAAACATTGTGAATTTTACCTCGTGCCAGATGTTTCTGTCTTCTGTTAAATATTCTTGAACTTTTTCTGGGATGCAATTAAATTTATGGTAAACACTTTGTTCTTTCATGTCTCGCATTTAAGCTGGGTTAGGTGGGATCAGAGCAGTGTTCAGTCTAAAGTTAATTTTTTTCCCCTAATGGACTTGACCAAAATGAAAAACTTTTGCTCCTCAGAAAACATTCTCTATCCTTTTTTCTTTTTTTTTGAGATGGAGTCTCACTCTGTTGCCCAGGTTGGAGTGCAGTGGCACAGTCTCGGCTCACTGCAACCTTCGCCTCCCAGGTTCAAGCGATTTTCATGCCTCAGCCTCCTGAGTAGCTGGAATAACAGGTGCACACCACCATGCCTGGTTAATTTTCATATTTTTAGTAGAAATGAGTTTTCACCATGTTGGCCAGACTGGTCTCAAACTCCTTACCTCAGGTGATCCTCCTGCCTTAGCCTCCCAAAGTGCTGGTATTACAGGTGTGAGCCACCGCACCAGGCCAGAAAACATTTTTTTTGAGACAGAGTCTCGCACTGTTGCCTGAGTACAATGTCACCATCCTGGTTCACTGCAACCTCTTCCTCCCACATTCAGGCGATTCTCCTGCCTCAGCCTTCTGAGTAGCTTTTTCACCATGTTGGCCAGGCTGGTCTCGAACTCCTGACCTCAAGTGATCCACCCACCTCAGCCTCCCAAAGCGTTGGAATTACAGGTGTTAACCACTGCGCCAGGCCTAGAAAACACTCTTAAAAAATGAAAAGATGACTGGGTGCAGTGGCTCACACCTGTAATCCCAGCACTTTGGGAGACCGAGATGGGTGGATCACTGGACATCAGGAGTTCGAGACCAGCCTGGCCAACGTGGTGAAACCTTGTCTCTGCTAAAAATACAAAAATTAGCTGCACATGATGGCACATGCCTATAATCCCTGCTACTCAGGAGGTTGAGGCAGGAGAACTGTTTGAACCCAGGAGGTGGAGGTTGCAGTGAGCCAAGATCACGCCATTGCACTCCAGCCTGGGCGACACAGCGAAACCCTTACCTCAAAAAAAAAAAAAAAAGAAAAAGAAAAAAGAAAAAAAAATAAGAAAAGACAAGCCACAGACTGAAGAAAACATATTGATAGTATATGTGTGAAAAACAACTTGTATCCATAATACCCAAAGAACCCTTAAAACCTAGTAATAGTAAAACAAACAATCCAATTTTAAAAATGGGCAAAAGATTTTAGGAGACACTTCACCAAACAAAATATAGGATGATAATTAAACACACGAAAAGATGCTTAACTCCATTACTTATTAGAGAAATGCAAATTTAAGCCACAGTAACACATTGCTACACCCCTATTAGAATGGTTAAAAACCAAAACCAGGCCGGGCGTGGTGGCTCACGCCTGTAATCTCAGCACTTTGGGAGGCCAAGGTTGGCGGATCACCTGAGGTCAGGAGTTCAAGACCAGCCTGGCTGACATGGTAAAACCCTGTCTTTTTAAAAAATAATAATAATAAAATAATAATTAAAAAAAGAGAAATAAAAAAAAAACCAAAACCAGAACGCTGACAATACCACATGCTGACGACGACCTTGAGCAAATGCAATTCTCACACGTTGTTGGGGTAAATGACAGATGATACAATCACTTTGAAGAACAGTTTGGCAGTTTCTCATGAAGTTAAACATTCACTTAGTATGCAGTGCAGCAATACAATACCCAAAAGAAATGAAACCTATGCTCACACAAAAACCTGTGTTCAAATATTTTAGCTGTTTTATTCATCATTCCTCAAAACTGGAAGCAAACAAATGACCAGTCAGCTGGTTAATGGATAAACAAACTGAGCCTAACCATACCATAGGATACTACTCAGCAGCAGAAAGAAAAACTACTGATATACATAATAACATAGACAAATCTGGTAATTCCACTATGTGAAATAAACACACTCAAAGGCTACGTATTGTTAAGAGTCCACTTACATGACATTCTATGAGGGGAAAAATGATGAAAGAAGAAAAGAGGTTACTGGTTGGGGTAGGGATCAGGGTTGACCACAAAAGGGCATGACGGAACTTTTTTTTTTTTTTTTTTTTTGAGATGGAGTCTTGCTGTGTCACCCAGGCTGGAGTGCAGTGGTGCAATCTTGGCTTATTGTAATTCCCACCTCCTGGGTTCAAGCAATTCTCCTGCCTCACCCTCCTGAGTAGCTGGGATTACAGGAGTCTGCCACCATGCCCAGTTAATTTTGCATTTTTTTTTTAGTAGAGATGGATTTCACTATGTTGGCCAGGCTGGTCCCGAACTGCTGACCTCAAGTGATCCTCTGGTCTTGGCCTCCCAAAGTGCTGGGATTACAGGCATGAATCCCACTGCCCCCTCACCATGAGGGAGCTTTTGAGGGGAATGGAAATGTCTATATCTTGATAGTGGCGGCAGTTCTATGACTGTATTTGTTTCTTAAACTCATAAAACTGCACACTAAAGTGAATGAAATTTACTGTATGAAAATTGTAGCTCAAGAAACCTGACTTTTTAAAAAGCTGGCCAGGCCTGGTGGCTCACACTTGTAATCTCAGCACTTTGGGAGGCCGAGACAAGAGGATCACTTGAGCTCAGGAGTTTGAGACCAGCCTGGTCAACATGGCAAAACCACATCTCTACCAAAAATACAAAAATTAGCCTGGTGTGGTGGTGCACACCTGTGGTTTCAGTTTCTCAGGGGGATGAAGTAGGAGTCACTGAAGTCTGGGAAGTCAAGCCCACAGTGAGCCATGATCATGCCACTGCACTCCAGCCTGGGTGACAAGGTGAGATAGCCTCAACCTCCTGGCCTCAAGCAATCCTGGCAGGTGAGACCTGTCTCAAAAAAAAAAAAAAAAAAAAAAAATGCCAAAGGAAATTTGCCACCATCAATACTAAGGTTCTTTCCAAAAATTCATTCTAAAACCTTAATGGAAATTCCCAGTATCCAGTTCCAAACACATTCTGAGCAGTGAGGACAACTTTGGAATTGAAAAAGAGCTCTCAGAGTGATGTACTTTGAAGGGACAGTGCCGGGATGGGGCTGGGGGTAAGTCAGAAAAAACACTGACATTAATCTAAAACTTTAAAAAGTTGTAAATTGACACATTATGAAACAAACTGGAGGATGTTAAGACACTTCATTTTCAAGTTGTCTTCTGTGAGGCAAAGAGCTGGAGACCAGAGCTCCAAGTCCCTCTTTTGAAAGTTCTCAGCTTTGATAACCGCATTTGAGCAACGCATTTATCCTCTTTGGGCCCCATTTTCTTCCTCTGGTAAATGAGGGCAGTAAACTGGGTAATTCTAAGGTTTCATTTTCTGAACTCATTCATTCAATGTTCTTTCTCTATAAATTCTCATAATTTTGACTACTGTCTATCTGCTCATGAGGCTGGGTGCAGTGGCTCATGCATATAATCTCAGCACTTTGGGAAGCCAAGGTGGGAGGATTGCTTGAGCTCAGGCATTCAAGACCACCCTGGGCAACACAGCAAGACCTCATCTCTATAAAAATAAAAAATAGGCTGGGCGCGGTGGCTCATGCTTGTAATTCCAGCACTCTGGCAGGTCGAGGCAGGTGGATCATGAGGTCAGGAGTTCGAGACCAGCCTAGCCAACATGGTGAAACCCCCCTCATCTCTACTAAAAATACAAAAAATTAGCTGGTGTGGTAGAGCACGCCTGCAGTCCCAGGCGTGGGACTTGGGAGGCTGAGGCAGGAGAATCGCTTGAGCCCAGGAGGTGGAGGTTACAGTGAGCTGAGATTGCACCACTGCACTCCAGCCTGGGCAATAGAGCAAGACTCTGTCTCAAATAATAATAATAATAATGATAAATATAAATATCTGCTCATGAGTTCCTAATTTATACCTTCTGTGTCTATAACTATATATCTGGGTAGCCCCCAGGAACCTTAAACTCAAATGGAAATTTAACTCACCTTTCTCTTCCCTAAGCCCCACCTCTTCCTACCTCTCTTTCTCGTCTCTCTCTCTTAGTCCTCAGTAGCAAAACCTCCAGTGTCACAGAAGCCAGAAACCCAGAAGCCATTTTTGATCCCTCCCTCTTCCTCATTTCCCATCACCCAGGCAACTGCCAACTCTTACATTTTGACTTTTTTTTTGAGATAGGGTCTCGCTCTGCCACCCAGGCTAGAGTGCAATGGCAAGATCATAGATAGCTCACTGCAGCCTCAACCTCCTGGGCTCAAGCAATCCTCCTGCCTTAGCCTCTAGAGTAGCTGGGCTTACAGGTGCACACCGCCACACCCAGCTAACATTTTGACTACTTGATAATTCTCAAAGCAATTCTCAGCTCCACATCTCTATCACAATTGCCCTAATTCAAGCCCTCATTGTCAACTCTGGCCTGGATTACTGCCAACAACTTCCCTGCCATAGTGTTGGCCCCATATTCATCCTCCGCAGAGACACCAGAATTGTCTTTCTAAAATGCAAATCAGAGCATATCAAACCTCTGCTTAAAGCCCTCCAGAACCAACAGCAATGATTATCCTTTCTTAAGTCACAGACCCCTTTAAAAATCTGAAGGTAGCAGTTAACTCACTCTCAAAAAAAGAAAAAGAAGCATGCTCACACACACATATACACACACAGGGAAGATATATAACAAACCCCCTGAAATCCAGCCATCCAAAGACAACTTTTTTTTTTTTTTGAAACAGGGTCTCATTCTGTCACCCAGGCTGTAGTACAGTGGTGTGATCTTGGCTCACTGCAACCTCCACATCCCAGACTCAAGTAATTCTCTTGCCTCAGCCTTCCTAGTAGCTGGGACTACAGACACATGACAGCGCATCCAGCTAATTTTGTATTTTTTATAGAAAAAGGGTTTTGCCATGTTGCCCAGGCTGGTCTCAAACTCTTGGACTCAAGTGATCCACTCTCCTTGGCCTTCCAAAGTGCTGGGATTACAGGTGTGAGCCACCACACCTAGCCTCTTTTCTTTTTTTTTAATTAGAGACAGGATCTTGCTATGTTGGCCAGGCTGGCCTTGAACTCCTGGGCTCAAGCGAGCCTTCCATGTAGCTGGGATTATAGGCTTGGAACCACTGCGTCAGACCAACCACTGGTCTACATGATAGAGTCCAACCACTTAACACATTACTAAAGTATTCCTTACACATTACACATTATGCTCAGGCAACACTGAATTTTCTTTTTTAAAGCTATTCATTAGAAATCTTTCAATCATTTGCTGAATTACAACTTTATAAATGATAGTTACTCTAATCCTGATGACCTTATACATTGTGTCCCAACAACTCAGAATGAAATTATAATTTTCCATCTGTGACATATTTGTTACCTTTGTACCTTTTTCTTTGCTATCCTATTTACCTGGAACATCCTCACCTTCTTCTTTCTCTGACTGATCTTACTTTTCTTCCAGTATGACTGTGGCATCACCTTCTCTTGGAAGCTTCACTTTACCTTCTCAGTATGGGTTAGAGGTTCAGCCACTGTGCATATTTCTAAAACTCCACTGCAGTTTTCTTTCTACATGTCTGACCTTCTCCCACCAACACCCGTAACATTACACTGAGGTCTGTGAGGGCAGGAAACAGTGCTGTACTGCATTTAACGCGGGCCCCAGACATAGAAGTGCTCAAAAATGTCTATGGAAGGACGAAGGGAGGGAAACAAGAAGGTAACGAAAAAGAAAGCAGGAAGGGAGAGGAGGTGGCAAATCTTGTGACTCCAAATCCTAATTTCTTCAGACTTTCTTTCTTTCTTTCTGCAAGACCCGTGCCTAACAAGGAGTGCAGCTGTGCTTTACAAGTATTATCTGATGAAGGAGAAAGACACTGCTTATCTCCTTTTCACAAATGAGGAACTTAAGTGCAGAGACATTCCCTGCCACAGAAAACAGCACGTTTCCTGAATGTGTTGTTAGTCCTAATGTATCTATGGGCATTGCCTCCAAGAACTGAATATCAAACATTAGGAAAATCCTAACTCAAATGACAAAATATTCGAAGACTGAATTCAGTGACGATCTTATACGCTGTCTTATACACTAAAGCCTGCATTAGCATAGACTGTAAATCAGTCTATAGGGGATTCTTGGCTACCAACTGACCTTATAATGACAGCAGTAAAAAATATATTTTTACTATTTAACCTTTAAAAAAAAAGTTCCTCTTTTAGGAGCTTACGCAATTTCTGTAGCCACAAAGAACACTGTGTGCGCTTTATATTATTTTTCGTTTTTCTTTTTTTAGAGATAGCCTCTTACTCTGTCGCCCAGGTTGGAATACAGTGGCATGGTCACAGCTCACTGCAGCCTCAAATTCCTGGGCTCAAACTATCCTCCTGTTTCAGTCTCCTAAGTAACTGAGGCTACAGGCATGCGCCTCTACATTCAGCTAATTTTCTTATCTTTTGTAGAGACTGTGTCTCACAATATTCCCCAGGCTGGTCTTGAACTCCTGGGCTCCAGTGATCCTCCTGCCTAGGTCTCCCAAAGTGCTGGGGAGACAGGTGTGAACCACTATACTCCATCTACTTTTGTATTATTTTAAAATTGTCTTCACTTGTATTGGTGCTCACAGAATAGAATTGCATAAGTCAAATTAATGACCAGTAATGACTTCTACAAAAGCTTTCATTACTTCAAAACCACTCATAACACAGCCATAGAAAGTATTAATCAATAATAACTAAATCACTTAGGCATAAAGCTCACAGATTCCCCAAAGACAGAAAAGCCTCAATGCTGTAATTATGACTACCTGAGAAGTGGATACAGCTTTTCTGGGTGTCATATAAAAACATCTTACAATCACAAAGTCTCCTGATAAAAACCAAAATGCTTGCAGATGAGCAGTTTGGGTAGATAAGAAAAAAAAAAAAGCTCTACTCAGACAAACCACCTACTATGAGGTTCACAAGAATTTCCTATTTCAGAGGCAATGAAAGATACAGCACAGTGGCAAGACTAAGCTAAGCCAATTTCTAGCCCTTTAGTTTCCCCTCTCCAAATACTTTTTTTTTCTTTTTTTGAGATGGAGTCTTGCTCTGTCACCAGGCTAGAGTGCAATGGCATGATCTTGGCTCACTGCAACCTCTGTCTCCCAGGTTAAAATGATTCTCCTGCCTCAGCCTCCCGAGTAGCTGAGACTACAGGCACGCACCACTATGGCCAGCTAATCTTTGTATTTTTAGTAGAGACAGGGTTTCACTATGTTGGCCAGGATAGTGTCCATCTCTTGATCTCGTGATCTGCCTGCCTCAGACTCCCAAAACGCTGGGATTATAAATGTGAGCCACCGCACCCAGCCCCCTCTCTAAATTCTTATTCCTATTATCTACAAGATCCCTTTTAAAGTTAAGAAAAGTGATAAAATGATTATTTGCTTTTCATCAAATCAAAATCTTTGCCCAGAGATTAAGGCGGTGTCTGGTAGGTATGTGGGGAGGCAGCAACACTGTAACCTTGAACTTGACGGATAGCGGTTACTGTCGCCCTGCTTGCTGAGTGCATGCAAGGATGAGATGAGAGGAACACAAAGAACCACGGATATGTTGCTAAAGTCGAGACATTTTGTGGGCTTCTTGAATGAGCAGGAATACCCTCCTGTAGTAAAATGTAGTCAATATATTTGCTTAAAGAACAATTTGGAGGCCAGAAGTAATGGCTCACGTCTGTCATCCCAGCACTTTGGGAGGCCGAGGTGGGCAGATCACCTGAGGTCAGGAGTTCGAGACTCGCCTGGCCAACGTGGTGAAACCCCGTCTCTACTAAAAATACAAAAAATTAGCCGGGCATGATGGTGTGCACCTGTAATCCCAGCTACTCAAGAGGCTGAGGCAGGAATCACTTGAGCCCAGGAGGCAGAGGTTGCAGTGAGCCAAGTTCAGGCCACTGCAATCCAGCCTGGTCAATCGAGCAAGACTATGTCTCAAAAAAAAAAGAACGATTTGGAAAAGTTATTCTTCCCAAGACCTAAAAGATGGCCTTATTTAATTCTGGAACAGTTCATTCCTTTTACTTTAAATAGAAGAGCATTTTCTTTCTCATAAACATTATATTCAGTAGTATGTCTCCATTTTTAAGTCATTTTAGGCTAGGTGCACGGGCTCACGCCTGTAATCCCAGCACTTTGGGAAGCTGAGGCAGGACTACTGCTTGAGCTCAGGAGTTCAAGACTAGCCCGGGCAACATAGCAAAACCCCATCTCTAAAAAAAAAAAAAAAAATACAAAAATTAGCCAGCTGTCATGGTGCACGCCTGTAGTCCTAGCAACTCAGGAGGCTGAGGTGGGAGCTTTGCTTGAGCCCATGAAGCAGAGGTTGTAGTGAGCCAAAACCATACCACTGCACTCCAGCCAGGGTGATAGACCCAGACCTTGTTGCAAAAAAATTTTTTAAAGTAGTTTTGAGAGGACAGATCCAAGATGGCCGGTTAACAACAGCTCAGGATTGTAGCTCCCAGTGAAAGCGCAGAGAGCGAGTGGACGCCGCACTTTCAGATGAATTTTTGTTGCCCACAGACTGGGAGATTCCCGGAGGAGGAGCCACACGGGTCGCCAGCGCGACTTTTTTGGCCGGCAGGGCTGTTTTGCCGGCACCCTGGCACGGCGCTTCTCGGCGCGGAGTATACAGGACGGGGTGCCCTTTGAGTCTGGCTCAGCTGGTCCCATCCCCACAAGGAGAACAGCAATTGGAAGCGCTGAGGACTGAGAGTTTCACAGTAAGCACAGCTGAACCAGGAAGGTCCAGCCCTGCGGGGAAGGGGCGTCCGCCAAAGGAAAACTAAGAAACAGAAAAAACTTCATCACTGGGCAGTGAGATCCAAGATGGCCGATTAACAACAGCTCAGGA
>CAUYLG010012631.1:0-43465 GCA_963573385.1 Cacajao melanocephalus | reverse complement strand
AACTCTTGGGCACACGGGTTCTTCCTGCCACCGCCCCCCAATGTGGTGGTTTTACAGGTTTGCGCCACTTTAACTTTATTTTTTTTTTTTTTTTTTTTTTTTTTTTCGCTTTTGTCAAGTCTTTTGAAGTTTGAACTTTGTCTACTTTGTAACTTCCAAGCATCTTCAAATCCTTCTGTGACCAGGCATCTTTTCATTAGGGTCCTAGGTCCAGGTGAAGTCTTCAGTTGGTTCATTGTGTCACACATTGGCCTTTAAAAATGCTCTTATTTTTTTTAAAAAAGCTCTTATTTTATATCTATGACTATATATACCCATTTACAGATTTAAATTGAGGTTTCAGTGCATGAATACTAAAATCAGCAAATATTTTGACCATAAGGAAAAGGGGTGCAGAAGGATGTGATAAAGCCATGTAAATCCATTCTAAGTAGGAGAAGCTTCCATCACAATGAGGGCCCAAGTCACAGTGGATCTGCAGCACCGTGTTTCATGAATGGATGTGGGATCATACATAGAGCGTTCATCCGGATCTACTAAATCACTTTGCTTCTTGGCCTTTTGGCTGAAATCAAGTACAGACCTACCAGATCTCAGATTTAATCCTGGAGGCTTTGTCTCAATTCTGTATGAAAATGGGGATAGTAGATGATGCATGTGATGTTTGGAGAGAGTGATTAAGCTCCTCTTCAATCTGGCATTCATTAAACTTGGAAGCCCTGCTGATTCTAGGTCTCCCCTTTCAGTTATAGCATAGGGGACACACATAATCCCTACTTTTCCATGGGGTTTTTTAGTCCGTAGAACAATTTGCTTAGAATTTTCCCCTAAGATCCATTGTGCATGACAGGGCTGAATATTCTTGGTATGTGAAGAAGAAGAGGGTAGGTGCTGCTTTCTAAGAAGCTCTTTGGCCAGCTACAGTGGCTTATGACTGTAATCCCAGCATTTTGGCAGGCTGAGGTGGGCAGATCACCTGAGGTCAGGAGCTGGAGACCAGCCTGGCTAACATAGTGAAACCCCATTTCTACTAAAAATACAAAAAATTAGTCGGGTGTGGTGGCGTGCACCTGTAATCTCAGCTATTTGGGAAGTTGAGACAGGAAAATCACTTGAACCTCGGGGGTGGAGGTTGCAGTGAGCCAAGATCACACCATTGCACTCCAGCTTAGGCAACAAGAGTGAAATTCTGTCTCAAAAAAATAAAAAGTTCTTTGCCTATGGAGGAAGGGTTTTGATATGATTTAAAAATGGGGAAAAGGAAAAGATGGAAATGGGGATTGGGTAATTTGAACAGATGGAGAGTTTAGAACCTGGAAACAGTGCATTTTTAAGACAGGGATAGATAGAAGCGGTGCTGGTGAACTCAAAAGGGAGGTAGTGGCTTGATTTGTCAACAGCAGCCTTTGGGTGAGCAGTAATTGTGGCAGCAGTTGCTGGGAAGTATTACATTTTTGAATTTGTATTCATTTATTTATTTTGAGATAGAGTCTCTGTTGCCTAGGATGGAGTGCAGTGGTGTGATCTTGGCTCACGGCAACCTCTGCCCCCCGGGTTCAAGCAGTTCTCCTGCCTCAGCCTCCTGAGTAGCTGAAATTTCAGGCACCCGCCACCACACTTGGCTAATTTTTGTATTTTTAGTAGAGACGGGGTTTTGCCATGTTGGCCAGGCTGGTCTTGAACTCCTGACCTCAGGTGATCCACCTGCTTCGGCCTCTCAAAATGCTAGGATTACAGGCGTGAGCCACCATGCCTGGCCAGTATTAAAATTTTTTTAAAGAATCAGAAGATAGAGCTGTTGAGGAAAAGGAGGGCTGAGATTCAAAGAGTTTCTTAGAAAAAGACAAAGACTTGAAAGGGAGGAAAAAGACTAGTTTACCTTGCAAGAAGACCAGGAGAGGCCTGGGCTGGGAAAGTCTTTTCTAGGTTCCCTTGAAGACGTGGAGTTTATATCCTGGGCCCAACAGACTAATTGCTGGCTCCTGACCACACACCCTCTTATCTAATGATTGCTTTATTTTCGGACATGCCTAGATTTGTTCTGCGTGGAGTCGGAGCAGGTGGACTGGGGAAGACACTTGGCTGTGGCAGCTCTATCCTTGAGTCCCAAATTCCCTTTCCAATCAAATGAGAATCAGGAGTGACTTCTTATTGCCAGTAATCCTTTAATTGGTGTCCATTTACCCAAGCGCAGCTGTGGCCACACAGCTATCCAGTCCCTGGATAGAAGCATGCCAGAATGCCAGCTCATCCCAGAGCAGCAGGACCTGGAGTGTCCACCCTTTTGGAACAGAGTCTCAGCTGCCTGAGCTGCTGTGGCAGCTGTTGAAGGGAGGTGAGACAAGCAGCAAAGAGCCCCGCAGACCAGCTGGCAGGAGGGGCAGCTTGCAGCACAAGGCAGTGAGTTCCCACAGGAGGGCAGGATCTGCAGAAAGAACTGGGCTTTGTTGAACTCAGAGCTAAGACTTTAGAATGAGTAGAATCAAGAGAAGGAAAAATAGAGGAAACTGGAGGAGTTGGATAGGTATTTGATTAATTTACCATGCTGTGAATGACACGCTTGAGGAGCTTTGAGGACTGGAGTGGAAGCCAGTGATGCTTCATAAGTAAGTTTTCAGTGACCCCTGACCTGTGTCACAGCTTGTGGAAAGGGCACCTCAGCATGAGTCCACATGAGTGCCAAAGAGGCAAAATAAGACCTTGAAATTCTTCTGACCAGCATGAAGGTGACGATCGTTGTACTCTACTTTGTCCTCAAAAGCTCACGTGCGAAGTATGACCATTCATGGCACAATAGTTTGAGGTAAGCATTGGCAAAGTGGATGCATCCAGAGAGGAACGTCTTGCATGGCCTGAGGCTCTCTGTGCCATTTTGTTCAACAAGTGGTTGAAGGAACTTAATGTTTTATCAAGAAAAGAGATATTTCATGATCAGTATTTTCACATCTTTGCAGGGCTATCATATCAAAAAGGAGTCTCAACTTCTGTGTGGCTCCAGAGCAGAATTTGGCTCAGGACAAAAGGAAAATCTGCCTGAAAATGCAATGGGCTGCTTGGGGGAGTAGCACATTCCCACTCCTTGGAGACGTGGAGGCACAGGCTAGGGCCCCTCCACTAGGGTTGTCTAGACAGTGCTGAGGCCCTGCAGTGGCAGGAAGGGGACAGAGGTATAGGGAGTACTTAATGATGGCTCTTCCTGCCAACTGTGATCAGTCCCTGCCGCCCATTTCCTCTCCTCCGCATAGATAGGGCCCCATGTGTCTCCCCTTAGTCTCTCTCTATCCCAGGCCTAGGGACCAGCTGTGGCTCCTGGGTGCTCCACGTTAATCCTCAGGGACTGGCATCTGGCCACTGCCATCGGGTGGGCTGGCTCTGACCTTATGTTTCAGCTCTGCTCATTGGGTTGTTTCTACCTTGTTCAGGAGGCTAATGTTTGCAACCTCATAACCCAATTCTGTTAACCCATTATTGCTTGATATTGTGGCTGGCTCCTCTTGGGCTTTGTTGAGAAGTTTGGTAGTGAAGTGAAAGAAGGAGTTGACAGGGCGTGGTAGCTTATACCTGTAATCCCAGCACTTTGGGAGTCCGAGGCAGGGGGATCGCTTGAGTCCGGGAGTTAGAGACCAGATTGAGCAATATTGGGAGACACTGTTTCTTCAAAAAATTTAAGAAAAAAAATTAGCTGGGTGTGGTGGTGTGTGCCTATAGTCCTAGCACTTTGGGAGGCTGAGGGGGAGGATCACTTGAGCCCAGCAGGTCAGGGCCGCAGTGAGCCATGATCACACCACTGCACTCCAGTCTGGGTGACGAATAAGTGACCCTGGGTGACCCTGTTTCAACAACAACAAAAAAAGGGTAAATATTTTAGAGACAAGCAAACATTTGATCATCCTCAGGCAGTGGGGAAGGAGGGAAGGAGGCCTGGCAGTGGAGGCAGAGAGCTGTTAGAGCAGGGCTGCTGAGAAGGCCAGCAGTTTGAGAGCCTTGGAAAGGAAGAAGGCATAGGAAGCAGAGGTTAGTGTGACACGGGGATGATGCAGACAACCTGTCCTCCTTAAAGTAGATGTTCTTGCCCAACGGTCTCACGTTCTCTGTATTTTGAAGGAACAGTTGACCACTGCAAGTGAGGAAGGCAAAAGGGAGATTGTAATCTTTTTTTGGAACAGTTGCTGGAGGGAAAGGAAAAGGTCAGCTTGGGAGAATGTGAAAGGATTGCCAAGCTTCCCGAGACTGGAGTTAGGCTGGGAACCAGAAATGTTGGCCAACCCTGGAGCAGAAAGCCCACAACCCAATTCCAGGTTAGGAACCTGCCAGCTAAAGTTAGCAGAGGGTCAAGGGCAAGTGCAATGAGTTCCCTAAAGAAGGTGTAGTTGAAGTATTGTCCACTTTGCACTGTATTCATGTGTGTATAGGGATGAGGTGGGGGTGGAGCCAGGAAGGAGTTCAAGAGCATAGAGGCTACAGGGGAGCTGACATTTTAGAGGCAGAGAAAGTCCTGGTGACAAGGTTCAAGGGGTGGGCATTTGATTGAGATGTGAAAGGGAAGTGAGGGTGAAGTTCTTTGTGAAGACAAGGTCATTGGACCTCTGCCAGGGCGTTGGCTGTCATCAGAGAGGCTAGGATGATGGTAGGGGACCAGAGCCCGCCATGGTTGCACGCCATGTGAGGTGACCATTGGTTTTCATCAGTTCAGGTGGATGGTCGAGGGGAGTGTGGAATGGTGTCCTGATGGCTAATAATATTGGGGTTAAGAATTGGCTAATGCATGCCATGGCCAGTGCTTCAAAGGAGGATGGATTGTCCCCTTGGAAGAGAGGGGGCGGGGTAGGAAAGGGAAGGGACAGAACTAAGTTAAAATAAAAGGCATGTTCAAACTCATTCAGACCTTGTTGAGAGGGGCTGGCCTAGTTGGGTCTGAGTGTCCTGGGAGATTCTGCCATTCTCTAACAGGGAGCAGCTTCCTTTGTCGCCATGAGTATGTTCACTAACACAAAAACAGGCCCAAGATTTTCCTACTACAAGGACCCAGTTTATTCTGGGGCCCCAGAAAGTTCAAAATAACTGAGAGAAGGGATCCTGGCACCAACAACCAATTCCTACAGCGCTGCTTCAGTGCATGGTAAACACTGACTGCCTTGTACGGCATCGTTTGCTTTGTTTGTCTGTTTGAGACAGGGTCTTGCTCTGTCACCAGATTGGGGTTCAGTGGTGCAATCACAGCTCAGTGCAGCCTCCAACTCCTGGGCTCACGTGGTCCTCCCACCTCAGCCTCCTGAGTAGCTAGGACTACAGACGTGTGGCCAGCTAATTTTTAAATTTTTTGTGGAGATGGGATCTCACTTTCTTGCCCAGGCTGGTTGCAAACTCCCAGACTCAAGCAATCCTCCTGCCTTGGCCTCCCAAAGTGCTGGGATTACATGTGTGAGCCACTGTGCCTGGCCAGCGTTACTTCCTAATGCAGAACCAAGGCACATGCTCCTCTGTGCTCTTTCAGCGCCATGTACAAACCTCTATCACAGGATTTGTAATGATTCTGTTTTAACTGTTCTCTCTTCAGGCTTGAGAGGTTCTTAAGGGCAGAGACTATAACTTATTCATCTCTACCCACAGCACCTGGCGTAATGCCTCACATGTAATAGTTAATAAATACTTGCTGAATGAACAGCTATGACCTTCAGGATCATAAATGGAATGCCCCACTCCATTTTACAAAAGAGAAAGCTAAAGCTCAGGGATGGCAAAGCATTTGGCCAAGGTCACACAGCTGCTTAGTGGAAGAGTAGGATTAGCCTCTGGACTCCTAGCCTAGTCCTTGTTAGACAAGGAGGTTCAAGTGGTGGGTATTTGATTGAGATGCACACAACTTTCCACGTCCCCTTTCTCTTGTTAGACTGTGAGCTTGGAGAGGAAGACATTATTGATCTCTCCATCCCTGAGTGCCTTGACATTCCTTACTGAGCTCGCCCCCCCCCATCATGAACTTGGTTGAAGACAGAGAAAGTCTGCTTTTTAATTTGCAGATAGCAGGAAGCGGGGCTCCAAATCTTGGCTGGACGTGGTGGCTCATGCCTGTAATCCCAACACTTTTGGAGGCTGAGGCAGCAGGCTCGCTTGAGCTCAGGAGCTCAAGACCAGCCTGGGCAACATAGTGAGAAAAAAAGCTACTTTTTTTTTTCTCTTAAAGAAATGCTGGGAAGGATAGATGACCTTATAGGTTAGCACTAGATGATGGGCAGAATTTAAAAAGATCTAGACAATATAGAAAGGAAGTATAAGAGTAGGAAGATGAGATTTAACTTAAACCAAAAAGGTAAGATTGTGTATGTAGGATAAAAATACTTTAGGAGTGGGGAAGACTTTGATGAACAGTGGTTGCTTGTTGATAACTCACAGGCTCCATGAAAACTTGAATCAGTGAAACAATTTGGCTGACAGTCAGGAAAGTTGTTAACAGTGTCTGGGACCCAGACCCACACTAATTTAGGTGCTAATTTAGTTGTAGGTTGCTATGGTCTAACCTCTGCAGGGGGCCACATTTTCAAAAGGAAATTGGTAAGGTGGAGTGGTTAACTAGTGGCACCATATCCATTGTCATATGAGAAATGGCCTGGAAAGGAAGTCCAGAGTCCCCAGAGTGCTAGGCAAGGTCCCACGGCTCTAGCCCTTGCCTCGTCATCCTCTCTCTACTTTCCTGTCTGCTTCATACTCAAGTGACATGCATATCGGCCTGTTCCATACCTCCATAAGCTTTATACATACTGTTCCCTCTATCTGGAATATTCGGTGTCTCCTGCTCCTCACCCATGACAGTCTACTTGGGGAGCATCTGTGTAATTTACAAAATCCTTCTCAAGATTTACTTTCTTCCTTGTTGTCGGAAATAGATGCTTGGTGCCACAAAGAAAAATGAGCACTGAAACATAGGACCTTTCAGCAATGCAGTTTTTACTTCCTGGACTGCAGGAAAGGTACTCTTGCTAGCCATCTTGCCCAAGAGGACAACTAACAAAGGAAAACAGACAAATGTATCCCTTACACATTTGAGGTTGTCCTTATTGCTGTGTATGATCTCCTTTGGCTGGAGCCAGACCTTACAATCTAAACTAAACCCTGATTGGCTAATAATTTAAAACTTTTCTAAACAGGTAAAAGCATGGAGAGCTGGGACATGCCTGTGAGCACGTCCAACACAGATATCTTGTTTAAAGTACAAGGACGTAGAATGTACTATGTGCCTGTAAGCATGGCATGTCTAACAGCTACATAGGATAGGCCATAACAAAGTTATTAGCACACTTATCCTTTAGCAAGAAAGGAAACTTTAAAAAGAAACTTTTCTACTTCCTACACTTGTAAAACTGTCCTAATCCAGGCAGAACTAACCACTCTTTTCTCTAAACATCGGTGCTCCCCTATACATAGTTTTAGAATTGTATGGTTTCCCCTGCATGTTATGTTGCCTGTCCCACCTATTAGACTGTGAGCTTCGTATAGGCAGAGATCCTGTGACCCTGCCTCTAGCACCTATGCCCTAACCTGAAACATGGGTGTTCACATGCTTTCCCACCCACCCCTTTTTTCCTCTGCTGCTTGAACCAGCATACATGATTTAAACAAATGAACCAAAACTTCAGGTGGGTTTTCAAATATTTGAAGGACGACCCTGTAGATGACTGAAGATTCTGTGCACCTCCAGAGAGCCAAGAGCAAGGATGAATGGGGACATGTGATCAGGAGATGAATTTGGGATCACTAGGAGAGAACACTTTAATAGTGGTCAGGATGCTTCTGCCAACAGAAGCCTAAATTGGAAATAGCTTGAGCAAAGGGAGAACTTCTTTGGTACACAGATTCCAAGGAAAATTTGAACTGCCAAACTGCAGGAAGGCCAGGGACAAAGCTGGACCCCAGGAACACCTGAACAAGGGCACCTGAAAGCCATCAGGACCCTGTGCCCTTCACCTCTGCTTCTCTCTGCAGGCTTCCTTCTTCCTCACTGTAAACTGGCTTACTCCACACAGCAGGAAACATGGGCGCTGCTGACAGCTGGGGCCTCACAGCTTAGTTTTCCACCACAGAGGGTCTGGTTTTCTTTTCCAATTCCAGTTAAAAATGTTTTAGAGAACTTTATTGGCATAACCAGGTTCTATAGTCAGGGAGATGGGGTACCATGAATAGCCTGGCTCGAGTTTGATGCCGGTCAACTGAAGCCGGGAGTGGGATCATGTGGGGACAAGGTAGTTGCCGTTGGAACCATACAGAGTAGGGGAAAGTCATTTCCAAAAGCAGTGGGGATGGGTGCAGCTTGGAAAACAGATAGAGCCAGCGAGCTTCAGGTACTTTCTGGGTGCTTTCAGGAAAATAGGAGAAGGAAGGATGGATAAAAGTCTGTGGGCATTTCCAATATTCAGACCAGGTTTCCACAGTGCTTGGCACTAGTTCTTGGAAATTGTTGCATGATTTGATTATTTTTCTGGGCATCAGGACTCAGCCCATTTCCCCCTCTGGTGCTGAGAAATGGAGGCCGAAGGAGTGAAGAAGGAGGTTCAATTATTCTAGAAGTGTTAATTGAGCCCCTAATCTATGCTGGCTGCTGGGGGTGAGGGGGCAGACAGGAGAGAGAGATCCCAAGGGGTTCCAGCCTCCCAGGGACTCGGGTCACTAATGGAGGTGGCCAGGCTTGTCTACGTGCTGGACCAACCGCCACTGTCGAGGCGAGGCGAGGCGAGGGTCAGTCAGGGCTGGCGCCAGGAAGAGGGCCGGTTCTTTGGCTCCTTGGTGTCCCGCGATCTAGCCCAAGCTGGCCAGCGGTGGACCTGGCTCCCCTGGCTCCGGCCAGGCCGCGTGGACCCTTCATTTGCAACACGGGACAGGAGCAGGGGAGGAAGGCTGGCGGGGAGCCGGGTCCTGGGAGCTCCATGAAGGGGCCTGTCCTGGTCTCCATGCCCAGGACCCCCCGCCGCGCCTTCCTCCCGAGACCTCCCGGGCCTCGCCCGACGGGGCGCCGCCGCAGACACCAGGCCCGCCGAGGGAGCGGACGCGGAGCCGGCCCTGGGGCGGGCACTTGGGGCCCGGCGCCCCCCGGCGTCTCGGAGCCGCGCTCCCCGGGCCGCGCCGGGGGAGGGACAGCAGCAGGTGACGACGGCCCGGCCACCGGCTATAAATAGGGGCGCGCGTCAGCCGCTGGCGGGCGGGAGCGGCGGCGGCGGGCAGGGGCCGGGAGGCCGGGTCCTGCAGGGAGGGCGAGGCGGCGGCGGGTGCGGGCCGGTGGTCGGGGAGGGCGGCGTCATGGGGTCACGGAGGGCGCCCAACCGAGGCTGGGGCGCGGGCGGGCGGTCGGGCTCGGGGGGCGACGGCGAGGACGACGGCCCGGTGTGGATCCCCAGCCCAGCCAGCCGCAGCTACCTGCTCAGCGTGCGGCCCGAGACCAGGTGAGTGGCACCGAGGGGCAGGGTGGCGAGGGTCTCTGATCGGTCCCGCGCCCCCGGAAGGGCGGCCTGGCCCCTGGAGGCCTGGGCTGGGCCTGCGCCCTCGAGCTCTCTCAGCCCCAAGGCTCAGGGCCTGGGGACGTGGCTGGGCTGGAATGGCCTTCATAGCCCCTCGAGACCCCTCATGATCCACAGGCCTCAGGCCTCTGGCAATGCGAGGCTCAAGAGAGGACAACGGCTCCACTGGGGGAGATGTCACCGGGGCCTGAAGGCTTTCCTTATCTCCCCCGCCCCTACCCTGCTGCTCCCTGGCTTGGGATTCGCAGTTAGCGATAAGGAAAGCCAGAGTGGCTGAAATTCCTCCCTGGCATAAAGGGAGGGGGAGAGCACTGGTGCAGGCAGGGAAGGGGTGCTGGGGGCTGCCCAGAGTGGGGGCTGCTTAGCTCAGGGTGGGGAGGGTCCCCAGGAAGAAACAAACCTTTGTACATAAGGTTCCTCCTCTGGGCCCAGGACTTGGGTCTTCCCCAGGACCTGAGTGGGGCCTGGTGAGATGTGGGGTGGGGAGAGGTCTGGGGACATCGGGAATTCAGGACTTGGAGCTCTGAGGGAGCCAAGTGCCCTGTCCAGTGTCGGGAAGTGAAATGCCAAGGGAAGTGTGGAACTGATGAGCCCTTCACTGGTCTTCCAAGAGTTAAAGAGGTGTGGAAGCTTTGTTTTAGGAGCTAGGCCACCCACAGATAGAAAGACCAAAGACAATAGACACACAAACAGGCAGTCAAAGGCACGCAGACATACATGGACACGTGCATTGCCATGGAGACAGGCACTTCCTGCTCCCTGTGGGCAGCTCAGTTTCCCTCCACTTCTGGAGTCTATTTTCCAAGGGGACTTGTGTTGAGATAGTGGTTGTTTCATAGCCTGAGAACTTGGCGTGTGTATTATGCAGAAGATAGCTATTCCTCCAAGTGGCTGTCCAGAGACCTCTTGTTCTCCACTCCTAAAGCAGCATAAAAACAGCCATCAAGGACATTCAGGAAGAGTCCTGGGCACTTCCTCGTGAATTGGCTGAGTCCTGTTGACCTTGGAGTTGGGAAAGTTCAAATGTAACTGGAACCGGTTTCTGCATAAAACTCGTCAAATGGTGTCACATGTCTGTGGCAGAGCTGAGGACTGATGTTAGTGACTGAGTCAGACTCAACGAGGCCCCAGGCTGCCAGGAAAGAATACCCCTTTTTCCTACTCCTGGCTCTACAGATAAACCAGAATGAAATTTGGACATTTATTCCAGTCCCTAGAGAGGCTGACTCCCTGAGGGAGCCTCACCCTTGTCACAGTGACTTGTCTGGGCTTTGCCTCCTGTGTTTGGCCTTTGTCAATACCAGTGGAACAAACAGAAGAGGCAGAAGCAGGGTCCTTCTTGGAGACAGCAGCAATGGAGGAAGGGAGGAAAGAGTGCCTTGAAAACCTGGCAGAATGGGTAGGGCAGGGGATCTGGGCTCTTAGGAAGAGGGCTGGAGAGTGGACACAGTGCTGCTACCTGGCTGAGCAGTTGTATGGTAGATAAATGTTAGTTGCACACCTCATGACCATAAAGCTTGTGCCAGCCTGAGAGCTAGAGGTGGGATAGAAGTGGCTGGCTTAAGTCCCTTTGGATCTAAATGGGAATGTTCTTAAAAGGAGTTTCTTTCATCAGGTATCTGGAGGGGCAGGCCAGGAGGAGTGGGAGAGAGCTTTGGACTTTGGGCTGTGTTTTGCTCCTGCAGAGTTTTTTACTGCTCCTGCCAGCTAGCCACAGACCCCTAGAGGTTCTGAGAGACAAGGACAGCCGGATTTATCTGGTGTCTGGAAAAGTGGGGAGAATGTGACCGGGGCTGCAGTGGGGGGTGGAGGGGGCGAGGCCGTTCCCACTTCTCCAGCAAGGGCTGAGCTGTTGGAGGGAGCCATCACACTGTCTGCTGTCCTCAGAACAGCCTCACCGCTTGTGTGGCGGGGGAAGGCTCTCTAGAGACAGGGAGAAGCACAGTCCCTTGAGAATTTTGCCAGCTGTATTGGCTCCAGCCCAGCTGAGCCCTGAATGTGCCAGAGTCCTGACTGAGAGGCAAGTTCTATCCCCACTCACTCTTGGCTCCAGCATCTTCGGGGTTTACCTTCATGCAGGTCTGTTATGGAGCTCTTCAGGCATCATTCTCATGGGCCCCTGTGAGGAGGGGCTGCCCCAGGAGCTAACGGACGGCTGAGCTGGTGGACACTAGAGGCCTTGGTGGAGGGCCCAGAACCTATCTCTTCATGCACCTCTCTCTACCCCACAGCTCTGAAAGGGTGTCCAATCCATGTCCGTGCAAGAATATTTCCAGTGCCCACCGGGGTCAGAGGCCCGACATGCTGACAGTCCCACCAAACTGCAGGCCCGGCCCTTTGTCACCGGCATCTAGGACCGCATCCCTATAGAACAGGGAGATGCGGGTAGGCTAGAGAAGTTAAGGGGCTACAGCTGGGTAGAAGCAGTTATGATTCATTAGCTTCTATGGGGCATTCAGAAGTTCCAGAAGCCCCTGCCCCCTGAATTCTTGGTCCAGGTGGGCTCAGAGAAGTCACAGAATCTCTGATGTTACTACACACAGCTTTGAAACAAGCCCTGCTGTTCAGCGTGGGTCAGCCAGGCTGCGTAGGGCTTTTAGGGAACCTCAGGTATCTGGCCAGGATTGTCCTAGGGCCGTTTTTGTCCCAGAATAGATGAAAGCCAGGAGGGATGGAGGCCCCCAGCTTCCGTGGTCAGTTCTGGTTTTCCCTAGCCTACTTCGCTCTTTTATGTATTTATTTTTTAAGTTTAGATTTTTTTTTTTTTTTTGAGATGGAGTCTTGCTCTGTTGCCCAGGCTGGAGTACAGTGGTGCGATCTCTGCTCACTGCTGCAAACTCCGCCTCCTGGATTTAAGTGATTCTCCTGCCTCAGCCTCCCAAGTAGCCTCCCGAGAAGTCTGGGATTACAGACGCCTGCCACGGCACCCAGCTAATTTTTGTATTCTTAGTAGAGACGGGATTTCACCCTGTTGGTCAGGCTGGTCTTGAACTCCTGACCTCAGGTGATCTGCCCGCCTTGGCCTCCCAAAGTGTGGGATCACAGGCATGAGCCACCATGCCCAGCCAAGTTTAGTTTCTAATTATTTATTTTTTATAAAGATGGGGTCTTGCTATATCGCTGAGGTTGATCTTGAACTCCTGGGCTCAAGCAATCGATCCTCTTACCTCAGCCCCCCGAAGTGCAGGGATTACAGGCACGAGCCCTGTGCTCAGTCCCACCTTTACTCCTTTACGAGGAGACCTTTTTCTTTCCAGGACCCTGAATTCCAACCCTCCCCCAACCTTTTTTTTTTTTCCTATTCTGCTTATGTATTAATTCCCATGTTGAGAGATGAAGGTGGCACGCAGAACTCTTTAAAGCCTTTCTGCCCCAACGTTGGATGCTTCTCATTCAGCTCCCCCTCAGAGGCAGTAAATGGGGAGCTTCTGCCTGCGTGACAGCCCTGAGCCTAGCTGTGGCCCAGTCAGCAGGGCACAGGCAGGTCTCCCACCTTCTGGAGATCAGGCACCTCCACTGGCCCAGGGTTCCTCCCGACCTGACTAACGATGTAAGGGCGAGGCCTAGAGAGAGCAGGAGGTTGGTCCAGGAGCAGAGGAGCTGGGGGAGGGGTCCTCTGTCCCAGCTCACTTCGGGCTCTCGCAGGTGGAACTTGCCATTTTCCTCTCTAAATTAGAAAGCTAACTCTCCCCCTCTCCTTCCCAGGGAAGAAGTCCAGACCCAAAGAAGAAGAAATCTCCCAATCCTAAAGGAGAGGGACAAAGGAAATTTATGGTCAGGAAAGGATGGAGTTGGCCCGTGCCTTGGAACGAGGTTCTGCCCACGCAGCCTCCAGAGGATTTTGAAAGCTCTGGGCAGAGGCAGCCGCACTCTAGCGTGCGCCTTTCCATCTTTTCTGGAGCAGCAGCTCCCTCTGGAGGGCAGGACCCTTCCTGCTTGAAAAATGCCTTTCTCTCCCCTGCCCTCTCTCCCTCCCCCGCCCCCGCCACTCCACTTTTTCTTTTGCATTTTCTTCCCCCCTCTCTCTTTTTTTCTCTCTCTCCCTTCTATAGAACAGCAGTTAAATATCCATTGTCTGTGCAGCACTGGGCTAAGAGCCACAGAAGCTACGAGAACTAGGTTTGAAGGCTGGATGGGCAGGATTTAGTTGAGCAGTAGGAGGGAGGGAGGACTTTCCAAACAGGGAGGATAAAAGGGAAGGCTCAGGGGCCAGGAAGGACTTTTTCATGCTAATAAGGGACAGGCCTGGCTGCGGGGGCACCCGAGCGTTGGGAAGTAGAGGGACCGTGGTAGTAGCAGGAGTGTGAGTAGATCAGGGAGGGCCCTACCCGCCCAGTCAAGGAGTGGAGACTCGGTGACCTCTACACTGAAGGACTGCAGCATTTTGTTGAAGTGGGTTATGTGAGGGGTTAAGGAGAAGGGGTTGAGGTAACCATCAAATGTGGAGCCATGAGGGTCTAGATTGAAGCGTAAAAGAGTAGGGAGAAAGGGGGATAGAAGAGCCAAGATTGTGGATGGACTGGATTTGGGGTTGGGGGAGAAGTAGCCCAAGATGGCAGGAGATTTTGAGCTTAGGAGATTGGGAGAATGCTGGAGGTATCTACAAACCCAGGAGCCCGGCGTTAGGGGTGAAACCAGGTTTTAGGGAAAAGGATGTTGGTTTTGTGGTTATGAAGAGATGGGATCCTCAGAGCTTTCTTGTGGTTAGAGGTGTAGACCGTGAGCGCCATTAGACAGGCCGGGCTGCTGCTGAGGAAGGAGAGCTCTTCTCATGGCAGGGACAGCTGAAGGGAGTGAGTGTGGATGGGGTGACCCCTGACATCTCTCAAGGAGCTGGGATCCAGGCCCCCGGGGAGATTTTTGTGTCAGGAAAGGAGGAGGGAGAGGGAACAGTTGGTTCATAGCAAGTGGGCTGGAGCGCCACTAAGGGGCGGTCCTGTGTGGGTCCTCATCCCAGTGCCCTCGCAGTGGCCTTTCCTAGCTGCCCCAGACAGGAGGGACGATCTGGGCCTCAGGCGGAAGGGGCCTTGTGTGGACCGTGGAGCCGGATGCCTCCCAGCTCCTGCTGAATTAACTGCTTTGTTTTTCTCTTTTTCACTCTCCCAGCTGGTTTGCCTTGCGTGGCCTCTTTAACGTTAACATATTAATGATGGGTGTTCTCCAAGCCACCTGTCTCTCTCTCCTAGCCTGTCAGGGGATTTCCAGGAACGGGGCTCTTTTCTCCCAAAGGCCAAGAATTGAAGCAGGAGCTGCCCCTAGGCTGGTGTGCTGTGGGGTGGGGAAACATGCCACACAGCTGTAAGCCTCCCTCTTGGGGGCAGTACCCCAAGTGCCTGGGACACGCCTTCCTCAAGCACAGCCCCAAGGGGCCTCCTTCCTGCCTAACCGTTTTCCTGGTCTCTGCTGCATTTAATGAGTTCTTGGTTTCAGATACATTGGTGTCCGGTGGTCAGGCCACTTGCTAAATGGAGCAGGCCAACTAAGACAGCTGGTCCCTTTTAATAGAAAGGCTTCTGGGCCCCAGATGGTGGCCAATTAATAGTTTGCGACTGTTGATTTCGCCTACTTCCTTCTCCTTGCTTTTTTGGCCTAATGATTCCATTTGCTGTTTTTGCTTAGCTTATCAAGCAACCGGTTGTCTCACCCCAGCTCTGGAAGGTAAATGCATATTGCACTACATTTCTCTGACTGCTTTTTTCTTGGGTCTGGGCATTGAGGGGCCACTGAGTGACTGCTTTTGCACTAACCAGGCTGCATGGGGGGAGGGGAGAGCTGGAGGGCGGGTGGGGAGGGTGTAAGAGGGCACTCAGGTGACATGGCTCTCACGGGGGCCAGAGTTGATGCTTGCATGAGCCACTGGAGATGGGCACAGGATCTCAGGAATAGAAATACGGGCAGGGGTCCGTGAGATGCCTGCAGTGACATCTCTGTGCCCCTAGGAAACACCACGGGAACAGAACAGGGAGCCACCGGTCCTGTCGTATGACCCACCTCTTCCCCACCCTAGGTTTTTTATTTCTTAGAGACAGGGTCTTGCTCTGTCATGTTGTCCAGGCTGGAGTGCAATGGCTCCCTGCAGCCTTGAACTCTTGGGCTCAAGGGATCCTCCTGCCTCAGCCTTCTGAGTAGTGGGGACTACAGGCATGCACCATGATGCCTGGCTAGGGTCTCACTGTGTTCCCTGGTCTTGAATTCCTGGCTTCAAGGAATCCTCCTGCCTCAGCTTCCTAAAGTGCTAGGATTACAGGCTGTGTAATCACTGTGCCTGGTCCCAATTCTAGGTTTTCACGTGTTTTGTAACCACACATCTAGGTGTGATGCCTTAATGTCTATCTTCCAACCATGACAACTGCCTTCTAAAATTTTTTCTGCAGTCATTTAAGTTCTCCTTGTACGTCCTCTGTCTCTGAATTTTGCTTTCCTTTGGTTCCTCCCCATCCCTGAAGACCGTGAACTCTGTGAGATCAGAGAATACCACGATAGTGTATTCCTGTGTAGCTTACTCTCTGAATCTGCTGCAGAGCCAGGGCAAGGCCTGAGCAGGCTCACGGTCCAGGTCTGCTCGTTGAATGACTGTCTCTTGCCTCCTGAGCTGAGGAGAACTCTTTACCCTTGGCTGAACTGACTGTTACAATCAAAATGGGAACATTTCCTGGCTACTTCCCACCACTTGGGCCTCATCCCAGACTCTGATAGATTTGGGAGAGTTAACTACAGTTTCTTTACACAGAAAAAGATTTCTGAACAGTTAACTGGTTTCTGAATAGCTAATGTTTACAGACGCGATTAGCACCTACTGTGTCCGTGGTCCTCGATGGGGATGAATACTCAGGGGACTTTGTTCTGTGTGGCTCATGGGTGGAACTGAGGATATCACAACTAATTCCAAGTGGAGTGTGGTAAACGTTGAAAGGAGAGGACCTGGGCAAACCAAACCTAATCTAAGGGCAAGGTTTAGTTCCACTGGACATCATGAAACCAATCACTCTGGTGTTCTTTAGAGGCGCATGATTAGTCTGTGATATCCTTATGAAGTCATGGAGTTGGAAGGACTCGTCAGGATTGGACAAGACCATTTCCAGATGTGTGGAATTCCTGGCTTTCCAGAGGATTGGGTGCAGCACACTCAGGGTCCATCCTGCATTCCAGTGGTTGGGAGGATGGGGACAGAAAGCTTGTGGCAACGAGAAGCCGTGTGACATTCAGCAGAACACGACAGTATATACAGTGACTCTCCCTGTGCCTCCAAATGTACCCCAAACCCACTTCCCTAAAGAGAGGGCTTTCATCTAGCCACAGCTTTCAGCAGTTACTTGTTTTCTAATATAAACATTTTTCATAATGTAGCTTAGGACCTAATGTGGAAAGTTGGAGAAGATATGTTCTTTTCCATTCAAAGAGAGTAATGAAATAAAATAATGACCTGTTGTTCAATATCTAGCATGAGCATTTTTCTCTGCAAATTTTCTTAAAGCATAGTTTCCCTGTTTTCTCACTTATCCAATAGCCGAAATGATTTCCTTAGGCCTGTCCGAGTGGCTTCATCCTAGGGGCCTAAGCTGAATATTGGATCTGGGTGGCTCAAGGTCATGGATGAGATAGGATTCCAATTATGCGGGGAGGACATAATTAGGGATGGTTTGAATTAACTACAGAATCCTAGAAGTAGGATTATGTTTAGCCTGGTGGTTTCTAGAAACTGTTGGTTGAGATTTGATGTTTCCCCAAATCAGAAACTGCTGTTAGTATGATAGCAGCAAGAAACGTTTTCAGATGTTAACGTTTCCTGAGTGTTCGGGGAGTTGATAGCCTAGGCCCTGAAGGACCCTCTGTTTCTGAGTGGCTTAAGAAGAAAAGGAAAAGAAGCTTGTTTCACAGATGAGGTTTAGGCGAGGGAACGTTGTGGGGAGTTTTATAGAATATGTCTAACTGCAGATCCAGCTCAAATGTTAAGGAATGTGAGAGATTGGGACCCCCTTTTGGGGTGATCTTTGTTGGGGAGGGCGCTTGTCAACTCCATGAATGCCCAGGTGTCTGCATTCCTGTGGTGAAACCATGGCGGGACCCCGATTAGTCCAGACTTGATTCCAGATACTCTCTGGGGTATAAACCTTCTCCTCAAACTCAAGTCTAGAATAATATTCACAGAAAAGATACATCAATTGTGGAACTCCTCCCCACAAAGTGTGTAGGGTTCTAGATCGTTTGCTTCTGCTTCCACAGACTCTCTTGGCCCCTGGCAGAGAGGCCATGGACAGACAAACATCGCCCTTGCGTGACCATCCCTTCCTCCGAGGCACAGGGAAAGGCACCTTTGAATGATGTGTCTTTCTCACTACAGTTTCTCCTGCTTTTCTTCACTCTGCCCCTCACAGTCCTCTCTGCTGCTCACAAGGGGGTGTGTGCCTGGGGAGGGAGAGGAGGGCTGGGCACAGCTTGTGCACCACACAACCTGGCTATGTGGTGGCACGTCACACCTGGGAACGCACTGTGTCTCTGCTGGCCCTTGAAAGGGTTTGGCATGGTGCTCTGTTTCCTGGGCCCAGGAAGGAGAAGACTGTAAGCCCTGAGCGTGGTTGGTGAGTTTGGACTGGACTCAGTGCTTATGGATGCTCTTGGAACCTGGGAGGTGGACTGGAGAAGGGAACGGAGTTCTGGCATTGGCAGGGGTGGGTCTGTTTGTGGTTTGGCATTCCTGCTGGCTGGTGCTGGAGCAGCCGGCCGTGTTTCCCTTCAGCATGTGAATCCAGGGATGGAGCAGGGGAGCCACAGCTGGCTTTCCAAGGCTGCTTCCCAGCCCCATTTCAGCTGGGTCTCTCCTTTCTGATACCCTTATGAATGAGAGTCCCGCTTTGGGTCTCGACACCTGGCATTGGCCAGCTTATTCTCTATCCATTGTGGGTCCGCACTCGCGAATGTAGGAGCTTTTCTTCTGAGCCCAAGCTCTAGGAGAGATTCCTGTGCTCTTAGGACCTGGAATCACTGAGGGTTGGCTGGCCTTCCCCTCTTGGCATGAATGGAGGCTCGGCTATGCTGGGGGCTCCATCTCCGAGGCTTGATGTACTTACGTGTATGTCTCCCCATGCACCAATGTCCCTGGAGATGAAAGGTGGAGGGTGAAGTAAGGCCCCCCAAACAGTGATGGGATGGGATGCTTGGGCTAGTAGCCTGGCATGCCCAGGAGCCTGGCCCATGGTCAGTGGCTTGCCTATTGTAATGGGTCTGGGCCAGAATTCCATTCAGCCCCTTGATACCTGGCCCCAACCTGGCCAAGAGGCACAGGCTGCCTTGAAGAAAGACTTGCCTGGGCGCTGGAGCTCTGGCCACAGGAAGACGGACAGACATGGTAAGATGGAAGCTGCCTTGGGCAAGGCCAGGCTGTGCTGTGTGTTGTGGGGAAGAGCACCTCTGAATAGCTCTTTGCCTTTCCTAGGAGCACCTTCTGCTCCATCATTGCTCAGCTCACCGAGGAGACCCAGCCCCTATTCGAGACCACACTCAAGTCCCGGGCTGTGTCCGAGGACAGCGACGTCAGGTTCACCTGCATCGTCACAGGTAAGAAGGCTGACTGTACGCTCCATGCCAGGGCCTCTACACAGAGCAGGGTCCAAGGGGGCTGTCCAATGGGCATGGTGGCACGGTGGGCTGTGTGCATAAAACCGTGTGAGGTGACATTTACTTTCTGAGCTTTCTCTCCAGTTTAACCTCCCTGTGTGGGCTGGTGTCCCTCGCTCCTCCCATTCTGGAGCCTCATGTATACCCTCCTCTTCCTGAGAACCCAGCCTCAGTGATCGTTCCTGACCCTCAGGCACACATACATGACTAATGGATATTCGGTGCAAGAAAAAAAACTGCTCCAATGGAAAGAGATCTTTGAGGCCGTCTCCCTGAGTGTCCCCATGTTATAGTTGAATAATTTGAGGCTTGGGAGTTTCAAGCCTGAGAGGAGAATTGCATGTGGTGATTCTGACTGCAGACCCTGGAGGCAGACTGTCTGGCTTGGAGTCCTGGCTCATCCCCTTTCCAATGATGTCACCGATGAGGTTACATACCTCTCAGCTGCCTCATCTGTAAAGTGGGGATAACAATAGGAGGCACCTCATAGGGTTCTTTGATATTGAATGAGTTAATACATGCAAAGCGTTTGGAGTAGCACCTGACATACAGTAAGTGCCATGTAAGTGTTAGAAACTCACGACTACTATTTGCATTTCACTGACCTCCGTGGTAGAATCTGAAGCAACCATTTGGTAGAAGAGGAAGCAGAATGATACTCCTTGGAAGGGGAGGATAGTGGGTGGGAGCGCTGGGAGGGTGGTTCCAGACATTGCCTCTCCCCCAGACCACCCAGTAGAGACTCCAACCTGACCTGCCTCAGGGCCTGCAGGACCCACAGATGGGTACCCACCCCTCCCAGCTGTGCAGCCATCAGGTCCCAGGCCCAGGCTCCCTCTGGAGAGCCTGTTGTTTCTATAAGTCAAAGGCATTGGTGGTTTCCAGCTGTGACATTCCCTAATTCTGGAGGACTTGTTTACCCCAGCCAGTAAACACCTTCTCACTTGGGCAGTTCTCACCCTTACTCAACCCTCTGAGCTGCAGACTGAGAACATTCTCTTCTCCAAAGGACATAGAGAAGGGTCTGCATCCCTTACCTTTGTATGGCATAATGAATTTCACAAGTTGCCTGATTTCACTGTCATTGAATTCTTACAAATCGCCGTGAAGTAAGTGCTATTTTTAGTCAAATTTTACCAAGGAGGAAGCTGAAAGAGGCTGATGCATTGCCAAAGTCCACAGCACTGGTAGGGGAGACACCGTTTTTTGTTCTCCGGCATCGGATGCTGCTTCCTGCCTGCATCTCCTGTGTTACTGTGACACTAACAGTTTCCTAGAAAAACCCGGTTCTTTCACAGCTTCGTGCTTTTGCACATACTATTTTCTCTATTTAGAAAGTCCTTAATCCTTCTGTTTAAAGAAAACTAAATTTTGTCAAATTAATATATGCATATCATTTAAGACCTCAAGTTATACTAAAAGGCATATTTCAAAATACAGCAGTTCACTCCTCTCAATTTGTCTTCCCAAAAGCAACTGTTTTCAGCTTTTAGCTGTTTATTCTGGCATGTATACATTTCCATAATGCTGAGGAATAAGTGAAATTCTTCAGGTTTAGATGTTCTCTATTATGGTAGATAAAGAATTAGCTCTTTTATACCATCATTTTGTCTGTTTCCCTAAACTTACCTTCTTCATATAGTTATGTTGATGGCTGTTGTGGAAACTTGGTTCTTGTCTTCTTAGCTTAAAAGAATTTAAACAAGAGACACACAGCAAAGGAGATAGAACAATTTATTGCAAAGAAAAAAGAATACTGTAAAAGTTAGGTGCAGAATAGACAGGACACCCTGAGAGAGAGAAAATTCAGCACGGTTTCTCATGAGGATGAGACAGCAAAGATTGGCACCTAGCGAGAGTCTCTTTCTGTGAGTCTCACATGATTATTCATGAGGAGGTAGGAAGAGGTGTTACTTACTCATAAGCATGTTCTGGGCGGTCCTCTGGGTGCACATGCGCAGTAGCTGTACATACTTGTTCAGACATCACGAGTAGGGGGGACGCATGTGTACAACACCCATGCTAATGAGCCATGCATCTTAACTCTCCAACCCAGGGGTGCGTGTTTGACTATTACAATGAGCTAAGGCTGAGTTTGAGGACAGGTAAAATCAAAATGCTCCTGCTGTCTACATGGGAAATTCCAGACTGGAGATAGCTTTGCTTGAATGAACTTTGCAATGCTCATGCTGGGGCTTATTGTGTTGACTGTGTGGTCCCAATGGTTGTTGTGCCCTGAGGACATGGTTACTTCTTTGACTACCTATCCTGCTTCAGTTATATCATAAGTTTTGCTTAAATCAACATTTATTGTTTGCCTTATTATGCCTATGCAGTATTTTTCATAACTGAACATTGTAGTTTGCTATGCTTATATTTTTTTCTTTTGTTTTTCCTAATGTTAGTACTCTCTATAGTTTTTCATCTGTTTCTTTTTTTGGTATCTGTTGCTAATTTTTCTTATACCTCCTAATAGCCTCTTAATACAATATTCTGCAATGTGAATGACGTCAGTAATCTGGCAGTTCTTTCCCTTGGAGGTATCTCTCTTGGAGCTCTCCATTATTCTTTTATCTGAACTGCTAGCCTTTTAGGGCCTGATATGCAGCTGTGATCCTGGGTCTTCCCTTTGCTTTTCTGCTGGGTTTAATTCAGCTTCTTGGATCGCACGTCTTCCTTTCTTAGTTTACTTTTTGGCTTTATTGAATACTGCCCCAGTATTTTCATCAGGCCCTGAAGACGGTGCAGCAGCTGAGGGCCTGGTGATGGCAAGGTCTAGACCTCACTCCCCCTTGAGTCCCTCTGCTCCAATATGCCTTAGTTTCTCTCTGCATCTGGTTCACAGTGGCCATCCTTAGATTCCCTTCATGTCTCTTCTGTGATAGGTTTCCTGCTTTTTGTATTCATTTTTTTTCTTTATTTACATTCTTGTTTTGGTAGCTTTCTAGAAAGAGTACATGGGAAATAGATGTTGGATTCCTTGTGTCTGAAAATGTTTTCTGTTTTGTTTTGTTTGAGGCAGGGTTTCCCCTGTTGTCCAGGCTGGAGTGCAGTGGCATGATCACAGATCACTGCAGCCTTGACCTTCCAGGCTCAAGCGATCCTCTTGCCTCAGGCTCCCGGGTAGCTGGGATCACAGGCATGTTTCATCACACCCAGTTTATTTTGTGTGTGTGTGTGTGTGTGTGTGTGTGTGTGTGTGTGTGTGTGTGTGTATTAGAGACTAAGTCCCACCATGTTGCGAGGCTGGTCTCAAACTACTGGGCTCAAGCAATCCTCCCACCTTGGCCTCCCAAAGTACTGGGATTATAGTAGGCATGAGCCACTATGCCTGGCCTCTTTTTTTCTACTTTACTTTTTCTCAGTAATTTGGCTGGGTATAAAATTATAAGATGAAAATAATTTTCCTTCAGAATTTAAGACATTGTTCCATTATCTTTTTGCTTCCAATGTTGCTTTTCAGAGTGAGAAGATAGCTTGATCCTAATTCCTTGCATGTGACCAGTTTTTCTTTCTGGAAGCTTGTAAGAGTGTTCTGATATTTCATAATGATGTATTTTGATATGGGTCTCTTCACCCTGGAACATGCTTAGATGCTTTCAGTCAGAAACGGAGAGGCTTTAGTTCTGGGAAATTTGATTTTATCCTCCTGTTTTCTGTCTTCATACTTTCTGAACTCTTGTTTGGATAGCTGTTCCCCTAGACACAGACTTTTATTTTCTTATCTCCTTTATTCCCCTGTCATCTATTTGTCTTCTGCTCTACTTTCTGGGAGATTTCCTCAGTTTTATCTTTCAACTCTTCTACTGAATTTTTAATTTCCAGGAGTTTTAATTTTTGTCCTTTTCGAGACTCTTATTAATGATAGTTTTCTAAAAGTTTCCTTTTCCTTGCGTAGTTTTTCTTCTGTCTTGCTTTTTTTCTGTTTAATTTTGTCCTTAATCTTCTATTACAGGCTTTCCTCCCATATCTAGAAATCTTTGGCTGTCAGCTAATGAGCAACAGTAGGAGACTTAAAAGCTGATAGAAGGTTCTGAGCCAGGAGGAGGGGCCTGAAAACCGGGCTGCTCACTGTAGGGTGACCTAGGTAGCCACTGTTGGGTATTACTAAGTTTCTTTACTTCCTTCTTCTTGGACTAGCTAGGTTTCCTAGTGAAAGGTTTCCTGAGAGTTATGCAGGTTAGAGGGTTGGGTGGGCTCTCAGCATTAGACATTTATTTTATGATATATGGTTATTATGTTTTTCTATTTTCCATAGAATAGTCATGCTCTCAATTATGCTGGGTTAGTCTCAGGGCAGACTTTTACATTTCCAAATAATAAACCTCACCTTTGGCCTTGGTGGGGAAGGAGCAGTCATCCAGTGAGACAGAATGGGTGAAGGGTTCCAGACGTCTATTTTTTAAGCACCTTTTAACTTTTCCTCTTTCTCCCAGTCCCAGAGGTACCAAATTGCCAATTCTTATGCCCTTTGGGGATTTTCTGGCGTGAAAGGGTATTTCTCAGTTTTCTCCACTGCTAGCTTAGGGTTGAGCTGTCTGGAGTCTGCTAAGTCAGTTTCCACTTGTCCATCTGCTTTCTAACTTTCAAAATTTTGTTGCTCCTATTATTCTCCTTGCCTGTTCTCTTCATCTTTGTGCTTTTGTTTATGTTGATTAAAAAGTATTTTCAGTGCAGTTTAGTGAGCTTGAGGGAGGGTGTGAAGACAGATGGGATATTCATTCTGCCTTTTTACCTAGAAACCTACTCTTTTTCTGCCTTGCAAATTCCTTCTCATCTTTCAAGGGGCTTGCCCTCTGGGAGGTCACCTCCAGTGTTTCCAGGAGAGCTCTTGCTCCATCCTCCACCGCGTAGTTTTTTTGTTTACACATCTCCCTCTCCAACCAGATCGTGACATCTACAAGGACAGGGCACACACCTGACACATCATGCCTCTCCAGAGCTGGCACAAAGATGCTCAGTATGTATCAGATGACCACAGTGAAGCTTGACTGTGCTGATCACAAAATCAGTCTCTTTTCCCCTTCCCACATTGCCTGTTCATTTCAGCCTTAGCTTTGGTACTCTGGTAATGGCAGCTGCAGTGGGTATCTGGGACCACTTGAGAGGTGCAGGTGTCAGGGATGGCGCTCCCTCCTCTCCTTTTTCCTTCCTGTTCTTTGTAGCCATGCACTCTGAGAGCAAGGTGGAGATGCCAGACGTGAGTCTGGTTTATAGAATCACGGGGTATTTTATTGAATACTCCAAGTGTCATCATGGGAGTAAGCTGTTCCCTGTTTCAAGCCCAATCCAAAGGAGCAACCTTTTCTGCCACGTCTCATGATGAGCAGGCAGGGCTGCTCGGACATTTATTTTATGATGTATGGTTATATATCATACAACCTACTGTGTGTATTATCATAGCACCTACTGTGCTGAGATCTACAACCCTGCCAGTGGAGTCTGGAAGGTCTCTGGGGCTTTGTCTGTCTCTAATATCCATACCTTAGTCCACTGTTGATCTTCTCCGCTCCTACCCCTACTCATCCTCACATACTTTCAAAAATCTCAGCTTACCTGAGTTTTATGTAGCACACTAGGAAAGAGGTGTCTATGTTCTCCACAGTACACCTCAAACAAGCCTTTTCCAATTAGCAAGGAGAACATGCAGACTGTAGGAGAAGGGGAGGGAGGAGAGGAGGAGCCATGCAGAATCCTCTGCAAACTAAAGAATCAGGGTTAGAAATGGGAGCTCTCTAGTCCAGAGAGGTGGAAGGTGGATGGATCTCTGGATGAGACTGGCCTCTGTGTGAGGCTGCTGTTCTGCTCCTGGCTCGTCTCCAGAGTGACCACACGTGCACTCTTCTTTCCTCACTGCTGACAGCATTTCCTAAACAAGGCTAGGATGAGTCAGCCCACCAGGGCCCTGCCAGGCAGAGGTGATGTTTTCCTGGTGGCCAGAACTTGGTCCATCCGGGCCAGCGCTCCTGCTGGCTGACCTGTGATGGAAGCCCTTGGGGGAGCAGAGAAGAGAGGCAAGGCCCTGGGGTTCTTCCCACACTCATAGGCTTATGGGAAGATAGTGGGCCTCTGCTGGCTCTGTCTGCCCCAGGGGCCCCTCTTGCCAGAGTGCTACTGTCTTCCTTGAGGCAGCCCACTCTCTCCAGCACAGGGGCTTCCCTCCTCTACTCTCCTCAACTCTGTTGTAGATTCTATGTTGGCGTGTATGTGTGTGTGCGCATGTGGGTGCACATGTTGATATTGGGCGGGAAGGAGGAAGCATCAGCAGTGGGTAGGTTGGACAAAGGGATTGAGTCTTTTGAAACAGGACCATGTTCCTAAAGAAACTTTTTTTAGAGAAGCGAGTCTAATATAATGATTGTTGGGAGCAAAAACTTATATATTGAGCCCAGAATCCCCAGTGGAAAGAGTACTGGAAAAAGGAAAAAGAAACCTAGGGCTTTGTCATGTGCCAGCTGCGTGACCCTAGGTAAGTTACTTAGCTTCTCTGAGCCTCATTTTCCTTTTGTGTAAAATAGGATTTAAAATACCAGCCTGTGTTATAGAAGACAGGGATTTCAGTTCTGGCTTCTGCTTGCTAGCTATATAACTTTGGACAAGAGCTTTAATTTCATGAGCTGGGATTTCCTCATCCTTAATTTGGAGATTAGTAACAGAGTGCCTTCCTCATAAAAGTCTTGTGAGGATTAGATGAGATAATACGTGAGAAGTATTCAGCTCAGTATCTGGCACACAGTAAGTCTTCACTCATGTTAGCAATTGTTTGCACAGAGTTGTTCTGAGGATCAGATGAAGTTCTTGTATTTGAAAGCTTTTTGAAAACTTTAAATTTCCGTTCATTATTCTTTTGAATCGGAGCTTCTGCGAACTGGGAATGGCTGGGAGGAGTCTGCAGGTTCCGAGCTGGGTTCTTGAGTCAGGTCCGCTGGCTGTGAAACAGAGGCCACAGGGTGTGAAGGGGCTGAGGGAAGGCCACAGGCTCAAGTGCCGCTGCAGGCTGTCCTGGCCAGGGCCGAAAGCGTATGCACATCTGCCTGTGCACACATGCACAAATGCACAGCTGGGAGTGAAGGGCCCGGAGCCCTCCTGCTTTTATGCATTTTAGAATATAGTTCACATTATTCAGGGCTGAAGGCAATGTGTTCTCCCAAATCAATTTACTTCCATTGTGGCTCTGAAGCCCTAAGCTGTCGGGTTGGCCCCCACTGTGTAGAAGCGGCACCGGCGGGTGGCATGGGGGCTGAGGCCCCAGCCCTGGGGCCGTGGGGTCCATTCAGCTTCTCACTCCTTGCCCCACCCCTGCCCTCTTGCCCGGGCGTCTGACTGGACTCAGATGCCCTGGAGACTGAGGCTCTGCTGGACGGGTCATGGGGCAGGGAAGCTCTGAGCTGGGCCCTTGTAGGGATGAGATCATCTCACAGGATGGTGAGGACACCTGTGCTGGCCCTGGCCACACACACAGTGATGTAACCAGGGGCTTTAGCTCACAGTGGAAACATGGGGCTCACTTTACAGCCACGGCTGCCCAGAGTTTGTTCCTGGCCGACGCAGCTGCAGCCTCGCCTCCCCTGCTCCCTGCTCCTGCACACAGTTCCCCAGCGCGCCCTTAGCTTGTCACCCTCCCACTCTCCTGTTGTGGTTCCCTTGTCAGGCATGCCTTTCCACCTCGTGTGTTCACCCGTCACCCTACTCACTCCTTTACTTATCGTCCTGCAGATTTCTTTTAAGTAACTGCCACGTGCCAGGCACTGTCTTAGGTGGTGAGGATATAGCAGTGAATAAGTCACAGTTTCTACCACATGGAACCTAAGTCTAGCAGGAGAGACAGGCAAGGAAACAGTCAACGTCAGTACTGTGATTAGCGCTGTGAAGCGGAAGTGCAGGGGACGTGAGAGCTGGGGGGACGCGGGAGATCAGAGGGACTGAACCCATCTTCTCTGAAATCCTGCCCACCCTCCAGGTCAAGTCCAAGTGCCACTCACTACAAAAGCTTTTCCTGAGTCCCCAGCAGGAGGTGATTGCTCCTTTCTCTGCAGCCCTAAGCACTTAGTGCATTGCTTCATTTATTCATCTATAAATATTTAATGAGTGTTGATTCCATACCAGGGACTATTCTAGGAACTGAGGGCACAGCAGTGAATAACACAGATAAGTCCCTGCTGTCATGGAGCTGATATTTGTCATGGAAAGGATGGCTGTAAACCAACACACTCCTAAGTGTATAATATGTCAGGTAGCAATGTGTTCTATGAAGAAAAATAAACATAGTAAGAGGTATAGCAAGTGCCTGGGAGAGAGAGTTGCTGCTCTACACAGGATGGTAGGGAAGGCCTCTCTAGGGAAGTAACAGAGCCCTGCAGGGGGCAAGGCATGGTGCTCCTGTGCTGTGTGAGGCCAGCCAGCAGGACCACATGGGTGGGTGCAGCAAGCTGGGGGAGAGTGGAGGGAGGTGGACCCTGCATGCTCACGGGGCCCAGATCACAAGGGCTGCGTGAAACAGAACTATTGTGGTGTTTTGAGCAAAGAAGCACCATGATCTGACATTATTTTAAAAGGATCACTCTGTCTCTTCTGCTGAGAACGGGCTGAAGAGTCCACAAATGAGATCAGTGAGGAGGTTACTGCAGAAATTGAGGTGTGAGACGACAGGAACATGGACCAGGCTGGTGGTGGGGAATGGCAAGGAGTGATCAGATTCTAGATAGATTCTTAACGGAGGGCCAGCAAGACTGCCTGATGGAGTAGAGGCGAGACAAAGACAGGAAGACAGGATTGCCTCTGGGTCTTGGCCTGAGCCAAATAGGATGAAGTTGCTATTTACTGAGATTTGTGGGAACTGACTTGGAGGGGAGACTAAGGAGCTTGGATGGGACGTGGTAAGCTTGACACCTCTTATACCTTCAGGTGGAAATGCCAGGTATGCAGTCAGAAACAATGACTAGGAGTTGAGGGTAGAAGACTGGGCTGGAGATAGAAATTTGGGGGTTCATGAGTATACATATATTTGAAAGTCACAGGATAGAATTAGGACCCCCTGGGTTGTGAGTGTGGATAGAGAATGGAAAATGGTTCTGGGGCCTGAGCTCTGGGGCAGGTCTAGGTGGTAAGGGAGGACTGATGAAAGAGCTCAGGAAAAGCAGCCGTGAAGGAGGAGGAGCGGCAAGAAAGAGCGGTACCCTAGAAGCAAGTGAAGCAAAGGTGTCAGGAAGTAGGGTCAGCGCTGTGGTTGGATTGGGCAGATGGGCATAGGAATTGGCCATTGGATTTGGCAAAGTACAAGTCATGGGTGACCTTGACAAGAGCAATTCTGGTGCAACAGAGGCTATCAAAGCCTGATTGGAAGAGAGACAATGAAGACATTTGAGTACAGGCAGCTCCTTCAAAGAATTTTTCTATAAAGCAGGGAGCAGAGAAATAAGAGCAGGGGCTGGAGGAGGCTGTGGGGTCAACGGAAGTTATTTTTAAAGAAGGACACAGTTTGGCTCACGCCTGTAATCCCAGCACTTTGGGAGGCCAACGTGGACGGATCACGAGGTCAAGAGATTGAGACCATCCTGGCCAACATGGTGAAACCCCGTCTCTACTAAAAATACAAAAATTAGCTGGGCGTGGTGGTGCACGCCTGTAATCCCAGCTACTCAGGAGGCTGAGACAGGAGAATCACTTGAACCTGGGAGGTGGAGGTTGCAGTGCGCGGAGATGGTACCATTGCACTCCAGCTTGGCAACAGGGCCGTCCGCCCCGCTCCCCCCCACAAAAAGAAGGACACAATATAGCAGGCTTGTACACTGGTGGGAAAGACGTAACAGAGAGGAAAAGTCTGATGATGCAGGAACGAGCAGGAATAATTGTTGGAGAAATGTCCTTGATTAGGCACCAGCAGGTGGGATCCAGTGAGGGGCCGCTTTCGATAGGAGCGTGGTGTATCTGTAGGCAGTAGGAAAGGCAGAGCGCCGGTGCAGATGCTAGGTGCGTTGCTGCCTTGTGTGTGCATATCACGTCTCATCTTTTCTACCGCACAATAAGCTCCTGGAGTGCAGAGACCCTGTCCTATGTGCTTCTGTGTCTTCATAACCCTAGCTTGCCAGTCATGAGTACTTAATATATATCTCTGAGTGAGTGTATGTTAGCAGTCTCGTTCTGAGCAAGTAACACAGATCAGTCAGCTTAAGAAATGAAGCAGGATTCGTTGGTAAGTCCAGAGGGGCTTCTTATGGAATGCCTTGCTGTGCCCAGGCAAGGAATGGAACTAGTACTTGGAAGCATCTTGGGACTCTCTCTGTCTTCCACTTCTATTCAATCCTGAACATCAACTTCCTTTTTCCATCTCTCAGTGTAGTGTTTGCTTCTCAGTCCATGTGGCAGAACGTGACTGCTCTACCCTTTTGAAGTTAAATTTCCAGACACGATGGTAGACTGTCTCTAGGTCTTAATTCCCAAATACATGGTCAAAGAATTAGCTAGATTAGTTGATTTGGTGTCCGTTACTGGACCAATTAACTATGGCCAGAGAGGTAAGGGACATGCGACAGTAACAGGTGGAAGTTCTTCCTGTGAGTGGGCTGGAAGTGGCCAGAGAAGAGGGGCTGGGCAGACAGTCAGTCAGTGTCACTGCAGTGACGGGATGGGTAGGAAGATGTAGATGTGTGGACAGATGGACAATGGGTAAATGAATGAATGGGTGGACAGACAGATGTTTTAGCCATGTAGTCAAATAATCCTAACAGCTCGGGAACCTGAAATGAAAGGAGGAGAGCTCTTGGAAGAGATGTTCGTGGTGGGACATGAGGGAGGAGACCTCTGAGGATAGAGCCCTTACTGCAGTTGAGAAAGTAGAATGGGCCACTGCAGAAGGAAGCTTATTCCCAGCAGCCAAGGATTTCTGTAAACTCCTTGTCTCCCTTCCCACTAGGAAGCTAGGGAGTTTCTCCTCCATATTTTCCTTCCTATTGCTGAAGGAGAATCATTTTCAGCTTTGACAGGGACCAGCTTCTAAAAATAAGCTGAGCTATCACACAGACTCTGTTCTTCCAGCCAGCCTAGGGCAGATGGTCCTGTCCAGTCTCTTCAGGTGGTCTGGGAAGCTACGGCCTCGTGTTCTCTCCTCCCATTATTATTATTATTATTATCATCTGTCTCACTCTATTGCCCAGGCTGGAGTGCAGTGGCACGATCTTGGCTCACTGCAACCTCTGCCTCCCGGGTTCAAGCAATTCTCCTGCCTCAGCCTCCTGAGCAGCTGGGATTACAGAAGCCTGACACCACATCTAGCTAATTTTTTTGTATATTTAGTAGAGACACGGTTTCACCACATTGGCCAGGCTGGTCTCAAACTCCTGACCTAAGGTGATCTGCCTGCCTCAGCCTCCCAAAGTGCTGGGATTACAGGTGTGAGCTGCCATGCCCAGCCTCTTCCCATTATTTTGGAACTGGCCTTCCTGCAACCCAATCTCCTGCTTCTTTCTCAGGATACCCAGAGCCAGAGGTGACCTGGTACAAGGATGATACAGAGCTGGACCGCTACTGTGGCTTGCCAAAATATGAGATCACTCATCAGGGAAACCGCCACACACTGCAGCTGTACAGGTGAGGGAGAAGGGCCTCTGCCCTCCTGAGGGCCCTTTGGCTGGGGCCCTGCCCTCAGAAATGGAGCAGTCTGGATGGAGATGCCCAGACACTATCTGGGATTGGGGGCGGGATTCTGCTCTGTGGTGGAACCACCTGGCGAACCACATCTGCCTTCCAGTGTCTGGGAGCTCCTAAGGCCAGGGTGGGAGTGTTCCTGACAATCAGAGAGCTGGTGCAGCCAGAGGAGGTCCTGACCTACGGAAATATTTTCCGTGAGGTCAGCGGCCAAAAAAAGCAACTGTATCATCATGACTTCACGAGGGGCTGGGCCGGTCACCTGCTTCTGAAGGGAGCTCTCCTGGGCCCCAAGTCTAATCCCTCCTGGGACAGTATGGCCTTGGTCAGCTGCCACCCTTTTGCATGTTGCGATGTGTGGGGTGGGGCGTGGCACACGGCACGGCTTGCCGTGGGGAGGGGGAAGCATGCTCGGCTCTGTACGGCTCTGGCTGGGGGGCGTGGGGGGCTCTCACCTCCCAGGAGGGGAGAGGTGGCACCTCACGCTCCTACCTCTAGGTGTCGAGAAGAAGATGCCGCCATCTACCAGGCCTCTGCCCGGAACAGCAAAGGCATTGTGTCCTGCTCAGGGGTCCTGGAGGTGGGCACCATGACAGAGTACAAGATCCACCAGCGCTGGTTCGCCAAGCTGAAGCGCAAGGCTGCAGCGAAGCTGCGCGAGATCGAGCAAAGCTGGAAGCACGAGCAGGCGGCGCCCGCGGAGGCCGACACGCTGCGCAAGCTCAGCCCCGACCGCTTCCAGCGCAAGCGCCGACTGAGCGGGGCCGAAGCGCCAGGCCCCTCCGTGCCTAGCAGGGAGCCCGAGGGTGGGGCCCCGGCGGCTTGGCAGGAGGGAGAGACTGAGTCTGCTCAGCACTCAGGTTTGGGCCTGATCAACAGTTTTGCGCCTGGAGAAGTGACCACCAACGGGGAGGCTGCCCCCGAGAACGGGGAGGACGGAGAGCATGGCTTGCTGACATACATCTGTGACGCCATGGCGCTGGGGCCTCCGAGAGCCCTCAAAGAGGAGAGTGGGGCCAAGAAGAAAAAGAAAGATGAGGAATCCAAGCAGGGCCTAAAGAAGCCAGAGTTAGAGAAGGCAGCCCGAAGCCGCCGTTCTTCGGGAAACGGCATCCCCAACTCAGACGAGCCTGACTCCTGCGGAAGTCGGGGGCCCGTGGGCGTGGAGCAGGTTCAGACCCAGCCCAGAGGCAGGGCTGCACGAGGGCCCGGGTCCTCTGCCACAGATGGTACCAGGAAGCCAGCCTCTGCTGGGGGCACTCCAGACAAGGCCCAGAAGGCCCCGACCCCGGTCCCTGGCCCGGGCCCAGGCCCAGGCCAGGAAGTGTATTTCTCCTTGAAGGACATGTACCTGGAGAACACCCAGGCAGTCAGGCCCCTGAGTGTCCAGGCGCCTGGAGAGAGTCCCAAGGGGACAGCGCCCGTCAGGGCTAGAGGCGAGGGGGTGCCTGCGGCTCCTGGGCAGCCCACACCCTCCTTGGCCCCCCAGCCGACCAGGCCTTTCAACAGAAAGAGATTTGCCCCTCCAAAGCCTAAAGGGGAGGCCACCACCGACAGCAAGCCCATTTCTTCTCTGAGCCAAGCTCCAGAATGTGGGGTCCAGAGCTTAGGGAAGGCCCCACCTCAGGCCTCCGTCCAGGTGCCGACACCCCCTGCCCGGCGGAAACATGGCACCCGGGACAGCCCCTTGCAGGGACGAGCAGGCCACAGGACTCCAGGAGAGGTAAGTGCGGGTGTTGGGTGCCTGGAGGCCGCTCTGGGAAGCTGACCTCATGGAAACTCTTGCTGCAACTGCTCCGCAGCCAGCGAGCAGTGGGCTATTTATAGAAAGGGGTGGGGAGGGGCTGGAGTGCCAGCAGCAGGGGACCACAGGCATCCCCTTCACCCCAGCCAGTCTCCAGATGCCAGGCATGTGGGGAGCACAGCCTGACTGTAACCCTCCTCTGAAAGTGCAGGAGTTCGCGGCCAAGGGGACTGTGCCCCGGAGGGAGGTGGAGGAAGATAGTGTTCTCCGGGGTGGGAAAGGGGGCCAGTGGAGAGCTTTCTGTGGGCTCTGCTGAGGCAACAGTGTTTCACGGGGGAGACGGAGGAGCAGGCATGCACTATGGTGTACAGCAGGTCGCAACTTAGCTGCCCATTAGATTTTTAACAAAGCTGAATGTCCAGGAAATGCTGGTTAAACCTGGGTTTATCTAAGGTTCTGGAGCCAGGCATACCTAGATGCAAATCTGACTGCCTTTAACATGGTGTGATCTAGAGCAAGTTGTAAAACTGGAAAAATAATAATACCAATACCTACTTCATAGGGCTCTTGTGAGAATCTGGTGCCCACTAAGAACGAAGTAAGTGGCAGTTAGGATCAGATATGACTACGGTGGGAGACAGAGGCGAGCTGTTTTGCTTGATAACAGGAGTGCCATCATCTTCTAGGGAGCAAGTAGCCAACAGAGAAAAGACAATGTTTTGTGTGGAGACAGGGGTAGTGGAAAGTCCCCTCCTCAAAGAGGCAGATGGGTGGTGGCATTAAGGAACTTGAGGGGCGGGATTGACAGGGGCAGGAAGGAAACAGTTTGTCCCTTTTGGTTATAGCTTCATGTTTCAGGGGTATGGGGGGCATTATTTCAGAGGTTTAGGGGGACAGAGTGTTTTTTGTTTTTTGGTTTTTTTTTTTGAGATGGAATCTTGCTCTGTCACTACGCTGGAGTGCAGTGGTGTGATCTCGGCTCACTGCAACCTCTGTCTCCCAGGTTCAGCCTCCTGAGTAGCTGGGACTAGAGGTGTGTGCCACCACGCCCAGCTAATTTTTTGTATTTTAGTAGAAACGGGATATCACCGTGGCCAGGATGGTCTCGATCTCCTGACCTTGTGATCCGCCTACCTCAGCCTCCCAAAGTGCTGTGATTATAGGCATGAGCCACTGTGCCCAGCCAGACGGAGTGTTCTATAGTGGGACAAAAAGAAGTCAGTGTTTCTTATGAGTGGCAGAAGGAAAAGTGTTTCAAGAGGGGGGCTGGGGCGGATAAAATAGATGGAACGTATTTACACTCAGAAATACTGGTTGTGTATTTGAAACTGGGTGTCCAATATTTCTTTTCTTCTTTTTTTTTTTTTGAGATGGAGTTGCCCAGGCTGGAGTGCAGTGTTGCGATCTCAGCTTTCTGCAGCCTCCAACTCCCGGGTTCAAGCGATTCTTGAGTCTCAGCCTCCCAAGTAGCTGGGATTACAGGTGTGAGGAACCACGTCCGGCTAATTTTTTTATTTTTAGTAGAGACGGGGTTTTGCCATGTTGGCCAGGCTGATCTCAAACTCCTGACCTCAAGTGATCTGCCCACCTCAGCCTCTCAAAATGCTGGGATTATAGACGTGAGCCACCGTGCCCAGCCCAGTATTTCTTTTTGCTAAATCGGGTAATCTTAAGTGGAGACAACCTTTGGTTTTGGTGGGAACTAAGATGAGACTGTTTCTCGGGGTGGAGGAAGCAGGAGTTATGGGTCCAGGAATGGCTTCATGGGGGAACAGGAGGAAAGCAGTGTTTCCCAGGGGTAGGGACAGAGGACAGGTGGTTTCTTAGTGCGGTGAACGGAAGCACACGAGGGACAAGCTGATACAGCACCTTGCAGAGGGCAAAGGGGAAAGGATGCTTTGTGGAGAACAGAAGAGGCTTTTCCATGGAGAGAACTTTCATGGCGGGAAGGAGGGGAAGACTGGTATCAAGGGTGACCATGGGAAATGGTTTTATTTCATGGCTGCTGAGGTCAGACTGTAGGAAAAGTAGTTCAGAGTGGAGTGCAGCAAACCTCAAGGACCTCAAACCAGACTTTCTGGAATCTGTTCCTGACTCTTGCCCCACTCATGGCTGGTCTCATGTAGTTTTGGCCACTGGCATGGTAAGTTCACAACAGCCCAGGGAAGGCTTGGTATGGCTGCTGCACGTGCCTGACAGCCCACAGGCTGGAGAGTAGGGCCTTTTGGAAGAAATGGCTCTCGTGGGCCCTCACAGCTCATTTAGGAAGGGACCAGGCTGGTGGCCAAGTCAGTGTGCAAATCTGGCTTCTCTGCCTATGTGGTGAGGAACCCCACACCAGATGTTGGCATCCTCCTGGTAGGGCCAGAGGAGGAAGTGCCAGCCACCTTTTCCTTGCCTCCCAAAGGTAGGAGGAGGGGCTCAGGCAATGTGGTACTTGAGAGTTGTCTGTGGTGGTTCCACCGCTCCTACAAAAACCTCATGGTTAGTTCGGGTGCGGTGGCTCACGCCTGTAATCCCAACACTTTGGGAGGCTGAAGCAGGCAGATCACTTGAGGTTAGGAGTTCGAGACTAGCTTGGCCAACATGGTGAAACCCTGTCTCTACTAAAAATACAAAAAATTAGCCAGGCATGGTGGTGCATGCCTGTAATTCCGGCAACTTGGGTGGCTGAGGCAGGAGAATTGCTCAAACCTGGGAGGCAGAGGTTGCAGTGAGCTGAGATTGTGCCATTGCATTCCAGCCTGGGTGACAGAGTGAGACTCCATCTCAAAAAAAACCCCAAAAAAGCAAAAAAAAAAAAAAAAAAAACCCAGAAAAACGGCCAGGCACTGTGGCTCATGCCTGTAATCCCAGCACTTTGGGAGGCTGAGGTGGGCGGATCATGAGGTCAGAGGTTCAAGACCAGACTGGCCAACACGGTGAAACCCCGTCTCTACTAAAAAACACAAAAATTAGTTGGGCATGCTGGCTTGTACCTGTAATCCCAGCTCCTTGGGAGGCTGAGTAGGAGAATTGCTCGAACTAGGACCTGGGAGGCGGAGGTTTCAGTGAGCCAAGATTGTGCCACTGCATTCCATCCTGGGCTACAGAGCGAGACTCTATCTCAAAAAAAAAAAAAAAAAAAAAAAAAAAAATAAAAAAAACCACAAAAAAAAACCAAAAACCTTGTTTTTTTTTCTTTTTTTTTTTTTTTTGAATGTTTTTCTTTTTAACTTAAAAAAATGGTTAAATAGGTCATACATGTGAAACATGTTTAACATCTGTATATACTTTTAAGCTGTTGGTTTTTAGTGGATGAATTTGATTTTTTTTTTTTTGAGACAGGGTCTTGCTTTGTTTGTCACCCAGGCCGGAGTGCCGTGACACTCTCATGGCTCACTGCAGCCTCAACCTCCTGGGCTCAAGTGATCCTCCTGCCTGACCCTCGTAAGTCCCATGCCTCAGACTACAGGCATGTGCCACCACGCCTGGCTATTCTTTTTCTTTTTTAAAAAGTTTTTGTAGAGACAGGGTCTCACTATGTTGCCCAAGCTGGTCTTGAACTCCTGGGCTCGATTGATTCTCCTGCCTTGGCCTCCCAAAGTGCTGCTATTGCAGCCATGAGCCACCACGCCTGGTCTGTTTTTTCATACTCTTATCCTGCCAAATTTCTTTTGAAAAAAAGTTATTTTTTTGATTATAAAAAAGGTGGTCATAGTAGAAAATATGGAAGAAACTCTTAAAAACTTGAAGTAGGAAGTAAAGGTCGAGCACAGTGGCTCACTCCTGTAATTCCAGCTCTTTGGGAACCTGAGGCAGGTGGATCACCGGAGGTCGGGAGTTTGAGACCAGCCTGGTCAACGTGGTGAAGCCCCATCTCTACTAAAAAAATACAAAAAAAATTTAGCTGGGCGTGGTAGGCGCCTGTAATCCCAGCTACTCAGGAGGCTGAGGCAGGAGAATCACTTGAACCCAGGAGGCAGATTGCAGTGAGCTGAGATTGTGTCATTGCACTCCAGCCTGGGTGATGAGCGAAACGCTGTCTCAAAAAAAAAAAAAAAAAAGAAAAGAAAAGAAAAGAAAAGAAAGTAAAAATCTGCCTATAATCTACCATCCAGAGATGACCATCATCCAAGAGATGAAAGGACATCTTGGTGTATCTACCAATCTTTTTTATGTGTATATGTAGTTTCTTAAACATTTTTTTTCCCCTGAAATGGAGTCTTGCTCTGTTGCCCAGGCTGGTGTGCAGTGGCATGGTCTTGGCTCACACCAACCTCTGCCTCCTGGGTTCAAGCGATTCTCCTGCCTCAGCCTCCCGAGTAGCTGGGATTACAGGCGCCTGCTACCACACCTGGCTAATTTTTTTGTGTTTTTAGTGGAGATGGGGTTTCACCATGTTGGCCAGGTTGGTCTTGAACTCCTGGACTCATGATCTTCCTGCCTTAGCCTCCCAAAGTGCTGGGATTTCAGGTGTGAGCCACTGTGCCTGGCCCAGTTTTTAAAATATAATTATCCAAATTTCTGAGGGTTTTTTTTTTTTTTGAGATGGAGTCTTGCTGTATCGCCCAGGCTGGAGTGCAGTGGTGCGATCTTGGCTCACTGTACCCTCCGCCTCCTGGGTTCAAGCGATTCTCCTGCATCATCCTCCCCAGTAGCTGGGATTGCAGGTGCATGCCACCATGCCTGGCTAATTTTTGTATTTTTAGTACAGACGGGGTTTTGCCACATTGGCCAAGCTAGTCTTGAACTCTTGACCTCATGATCTGCCCATCTTGGCCTCCTAAAATGCTAGGATTACAGGTGTGAGTATCCTGCTTTCTTTACTTCTGATAATTTCATGAGCATTTTCTATGGTTTCTAGAAAATCTTTGAAAAAACTTTATCTTTAATGACTGTGTAAGTTGACGTAGTATGAATTTTTTTTTTTTTTTTGATGAGGTTTCACCATGATGGCCAGGCTGGTCTTGAACTCCTGACCTCAGGTGATCCAGCCACCTCGGCCTCCCAAAGTGCTAGGATTACAGGCGTGAGCCACTGCGCCCGGCCCAGTATGAATATTTTAACCTTTTTTCCATAGTGTTTATGCTTTCCTTCCCTAGTCTAAGATTAAGTAGTAATCTGTATTTTCGCTAATTTTTGTTGTTTGAATTCTTTTTTTTGATTTTTAAATTAATCTGAAATTTGTTTGGGTGTATAATACAGCATTAGTCTCTGGCTTGATGTTTGACTAACAAATAGGTAATTTTCCTCAACATTATTTGTGGAATATTCAAACTGTATCTATATTTTGTTTTTCATTCTTGATATACTAATTCTTATATACACTAGAGTCAATTTTAATTCCTGCATATACATCTATCATAATCCATGAATCTGTTTGTTGATTTTTTACAAGACAATCATGTTTTAATTTTTATAGGTTTGATTTCTGGCAGGGCAAGTTCTTCTCTTATCCTTCTTTAAAATTTTTTCTCAACTATTATCTCTTATTTATTCCTCTAGGAAAACTGTAGAATCACTGTTTGAAATTCTTCAAACTTTCAGATACCATTGTTTTTTACTTCCTATTTTTTTGTTCGCCATTTTTTAACAAGTCACTAATTATATTTAATACGATTATAAAACCTGTTAAATCCTTTCATGGTTAACTAAAGGCATATTTGTATTTTGAATGGGCTTCTAGTAAAACTTTGGAAAAACCAATACCTTAATATTTAGCTTTCTCATTTGGGATCATGGTGTCTATTCTCATGATGCAAATGTTCTTTCTTATCTCTTTTTTACTTCTTTTTTTCTGTTTTTCTTTCTTCCCCACACCCCAAGTTTTTGCTGAATCCCATCTCTTTTTAAGTTCTCTTTTTTTGTTCCTTTGAGCCCAGCATGTCTCTTGTTAGGGTTTGTTACTTTAAGGGCCCCTGTTTCTGGGATCTGATGCCAGTGTCCCATTCCTGTGTCTTGATTTTCTTTCCAGGGAGTAAGGAGGACCTTTGGAAGCTTGAGTGAGGCTTCTCTTCTGGGTATGGATGAGGAACAGATGGTAGAGCTGGGGCCTCTTGGGTTGTTAAGAATGCCTACTTCTCCTGCAGCGCAGGCATGCTATTCAGACAGCTCTCTCTCTGGGCAGGAGGTAGCCAATGAATGGAAACTGGCCTTCAATGCCCTTGAAGGCTGCTTTTTAGTGCCCTAACTTGAGATTTTTTTCCGGGACTGCTTCAGATCTCTGGAGCTGAGGTATATGGGGGAACATGGTAGAATGCCCCATCTGCCAAAATCCTTGGAGGGAGACCGTGTAGGTGTGGGAGAGCCCTGCTGAATGCTTTGAGACCTAAGTGTCTCTTTTTGAGAAGCCTTGAAGGTCCTGAGGATGATCATCCCAAGGTGTGGGAACTCTTCTCTCACAATCAAGGCTCTTTAGTTTTCAGGGAGGACATGAATATAAATACGTTTTGAGAGCTGTTGAATGGTGGGGGATTGAGGAGAGACATGATGCTTGCCTTGAGGAATTATCTACTGAATTGAGGGGACTGGACTCACTAGAAAGAAGTGCAGTAGGATATGGTGACTGATGACAACAGTGGACTTCCAGAGAGGGAGAATGGTGTGGTCTAGAGTCACCAGCGAAGGCATCTAGGAAGAGGGTGAACTGGTTGGCATCATGTATAGATTTATTATGGAAAATGCCATATTAGAAAAACATTCAATATAATTTTTAAAATATAAAAGATAATATTCCCAGGTAGAAGGGAATTAGGTGAAAAAGAAAAAGGGAGACATTCTGGGAAGGATGAATAGCATGAAACAAAGGTGAGGTTGTGGGCTAGAGAGGGAATGCAAAACCAGCCTGTCCTAATTTTGATGCCTAAATGCATTGAAAGCTTCTCAGCATTTTTTCTTCCTATGTCTTGTGTACTGCTCTGGTTTGTTTAGGACCAACTGTCACATTATCTAAGGCCAGGAGTGACACAGAAAAGGAAGAGAACTAACAATGATCAAATATCAGCTTCTAGTAGTACTGGGTTAGATAATTCAACTACTGAGGACAACTAGAAGAGCTAGACAAAATATAAAAATATCTGCTTGAAGGCATTGGAGAGCTAACAAAGAGAAGAATTACTGGGCCAGGATCTGGGCGGAGATAGAAATCTAGAATGGTAGGCCCAGCATTTGGCACAGCTTTTGTCCTGGGAGATATTTTCTATGCCAGAAGAGGAGAATGAGCGACTGAGCAATAGTGTAGATGGTCTCATGAGACTAAGAAGACAAAAATCAGAGTCCATAGTCTTAAGAGTGGGAGCCCGTGTAAGCCTGCTGGGCTTTGGGTTTGTACCCTTGGAGAAAGGGGAATCAAGTAAATTACTTTCACAGTATTGAGGTATTGGTGAGCTCCAAGTCATGTGGGTGACTAAAAAATATCTCAATCCCTGAAATTAGAATAAGGTGGTTCAAGATACCTAGTGCCCCAAGGCACCTGGCAGAAGCAAACAAAAATCATATTTCGAGGACGACAGCATCATCTTAAGCCTCAAATTATTTTAAAAAAGCATTTCAAATATAGTATTCAGCACAAAATGAAGATAAGTACACAGAAGATAGATTGGCCCACAGGTTGCCGGGCACAGTGGCTCACACTTGTAATCCCAGTACTTTAGGAGGCCGAGGTGGGCAGATTACTTGAAGCCAGGAGTTCGAGACCAGCCTGGCCAATATGGCAAAACCCCGTCTCTACTAAAAATATAAAAATTAGCCAGGTCTGGTGGTGCAGGCCTGTAATTCCAACTACCTGGGAGGCTGAGGCATGAGAATTGCTTGAACCTGGGAAGCAGAGGTTGCAGTGAACTGAGATTGTGCTATTGCACTGCAGCCTGTGTGACAGAGTGAGATCCTGTCTCATAAATAAATATACTGGCCCACATGTTTCCAGCTGTTGGAATTAATCAGTCGTAAGTTGTAAAATTAAAACTAGTTTACCTCCTTTATATATTGTCTTTTTAAAAAGACAGGATTGCAAATTTCACTAAGGAACTAGAAACTATAAAAAGTGGAAAAGACTTGAAAATGAACCAACTAGAATTCCAGAACTGAATGCTATGATAACTAATATTCATTATTTATTATGGTTATGGCAGTTTTTTTTCTGGATAAGATGGAGTAAATACACTCCATTCTGTGTCCCCCACTGAATGCAGCCAAAAATTTAGGCAAAATGTGTGGTACACCTCCTTGACAACTTTGAGAAGCAAATAGTAGCGGACAGATTGGGGATGATGACCAGAACTCAAAGTACCACTGAAACTACAGTGTTTCCTTTTTTTTCCCCCTTCTGGCATTTCCTGGCCTGGTCTTAATGCCGTCTGAAACCCTGAGGTAAACATTAACATGGGCAGAGAGAGCTCCAGGAGAAGCCCTCTAGCTTAGACTTCAGGAATGGAAAAGAGATTTCTTGGCCGTGACAGTGGCAGTAGCAGAGGCTACAGCTGCCTAAAACTTTGAGAGGAAAGAGTCTTCCCCTCCAGTCAGAGGAGCTGTAATCCTAAAAGAGTGGGACATGCCCCTGTTTCTTTTTCTTTTCCTCCTTGATCTCTTCCGTCGTCCGTATCACAGGCTCATGTGTGAAAGTATGTGGCAGAGAGGGGTAAAGGAAGCTCCAGCTAGCTATTTGGCCAGAGGACTGAAAAAGGAGGACCCTACAGGGGGAGCTATGGAGAGGGAAAAGCTTGGGAAAATGACCTCTGAGAATCATGAATGACCTCTGGATTTATAAACTCTTTATAAATTTCTGGACGTATTCCCAAGCTGTTCCTGCATGGATCTGATTCTGAACAGCATATACTAAACTTTGAGAATGAAGTACTTTGAGAATAAAAAACTTTGAGAATAAAAACATGAATGAACCATCACTCAAGTCCCACACTGGCCACTGGGTGGCACACACACAGGGCAGGTCTAAATAACACTGCAGGCTGGGCGTGATGGCTCACGCCTATAATCCCAGCACTTTGGTCAGCCGAGGCAGGCAGATCACTTGAGGTCAGAAGTTCAAGACCAGCTTGGCCAACATAGTAAAACCCTGTCTCTACTAAAAATACAAAAAAAAAAAAAAAGTAGCCAGGCATGGTGGCACATGCGTGTAGTCCTAGCTACTTGAGAGGCTGAGGTGGGAGAATTGCTTGAACCTGCGAACCTGGGAGGCAAAGGTTGCAGTGAGCTGAGATCATGCCATTGCACTCCAGCCTGAGTGACAGAATAAAACTTGGTTTCAAAAACAAAACTACAACAACAACAAAAACAAATAGCACCGGAAAGGCTTGGAAAATGGAACCGACATTGAAACTATAACCTCAGAGGCCTGAATGGAATTTGTAGCCTGAACTTGACCAGGTAGATTGCCTCCTAAGACAAAAATGTTAACAGTCTCCATAAGATTTAAATAAGAATCAGAGTCTTGTAATATTTAAAATGTCCAAATACAATAAAAATTACATGGCATATGAAAAATCATGAAAATCTCCACTTGCATGGAAAGACAATCAAAGAGTGCCAATGCCACAATGACATAGATGTTAGAATCATCTGACTTGAAAGCAGCTACTATAAAAATGTGACAAGTAAGGGCGAATACTTTGGAAACAAATTGAAAAATTTTCAAACACCTTTAAATTAAAGAAGATACTTTTATGGGCCAAGAAAGAAGTGCTAAGGGCAATTAGAAAACATTTTAAATTGAATGAAAGTGAAAATATAACATACCAAAATGTTGGATGCTGCTAAATCAGTGCCTTGAGGAAAATCTATAGCATTGAAATGTTTATATTAGAAAAGAAAAAAGATCTGAAATATCAATAACCTAAGTTCCCACCTTAGAAAACTGTTTGGAAAAAGAAGAGAAAAATAAACCCAAAGCAACAGATAGAAAAGAACAGAAAATATTGAAACTAAAAACAGGAAAACTATGGAGAAAATAAACCCAAAGCTGGTTATTTGAAAAGATCGCTAATATCAATAAACCTCTGGCAAGACTTACAAAGAAAAGAAAAGACAAAAAATGCAAGTATTAAGAATGAAAGAGGGGATATCGCTATGGACCCTGTAAGGATTGAAAGGGCAAAAAAAAAAAAAGGGCTACTATGAAAAACTGCACATAAATTTAACAACTGAGATGAAATAGAGCAATTCTTTAAAAATTACAGACTACCAAAACTTACGCAAAAATGACTGCCCTGCCCCATCCCAGTTAAGGTCCTGGTTTTGTCCCTTGCTCCCCGAAACCAGCACTCCAGGGTCATGCCCCCTTAGAGGGTTATAAACCATACTACTTTTCATTCAGTTGTTCTTTCCTGTGAACCTCCTGTGTGTTTGGCACTGTGAAGGATGCCAATGTGAATAAAACTTTCTTTTAAAATTTTTATGTTTTTATTTTCAGAGACAGGGTCTCACTCTGTTGCCCAGGCTGTAGTGCAGTGGTGTGATAATAGCTTACTGCAGCCTCGAACTTCTGGGCTCAAGCGATCCTCCCACCTGAGCATCCAGAGTAGCTAGGACTACAGACATATGCCACCACACCTGGCTAATTATTTTGTATGTGTGTTTTTTTATGTGTGGAGACAGGGTCTTGCTGTGTTGCCAGGCTGGTTTTGAACTTTTGGCCTCAAGCAATTCTCTTGCAATGGCCTCCCAAAGCACTGGAATTATAGACATGAACAACCATACCTGGCCATGGACTGGGTCCTTAATATCTGAGAATTTATGAGGGAAGAGGGAGAAACAGGATGGCAAATTAAACCTACTAACACTCCTTGTAGTAAAAAAGCTTACATAGAGCCAACTAGGTTCAGTCCACTCACGCCATGGTTATTTTTAAGAAATATATGATATTCTGCCAGGCGTGGTGGCTCATGCCTGTAATCCTAGCAATCTGGGAGGCCAAGGCAGGTGGATCACCTGAGGTTGGGAGTTCGAGACCAACCTGACCAAC
>CAUYLG010012630.1:0-116067 GCA_963573385.1 Cacajao melanocephalus | reverse complement strand
TCCAGCCTGGGTGACAGAGTAAGACTCTGTCTAAAAAAAAAAAAAAAAAAAAAAAAAAAAAAAAAAAAAAAAAAAAATTATGTTTTTAAGTAAAAAATTTTAAAAACTAATTAAAAGTTTTAAATAAAAATTGTAAATCTTTTTTAAAATTTATTCCAAAAACACAAAAATTTTTTTTTTTTTTTTTTTTTTTTTTTTTTTTTTTTTTTTTTTTAGACAGAGTCTTACTCTGTCACCCAGGCTGGAGGGCAGTGGCACTATCTTGGCTCACTGCAACCTTCACCTCCCAGGTTCAAGCGATTCCCCTGCCTCAGCCTCCTGAGTAGCTGGGATTTTACAGGTTCCCACCACCACACCTGGCTAATTTTTGTATTTTTAATAGACATAGGGTTTCACCATGTTGGCCAGGCTGGTCTCAAACTCCTGACCTCAAGTGATTGCCTGGCTAGGCTTCCCAAAGCGTTAGGATTACAGGCATGAGCCACAGCACACGGCCTCAAACTTATTTTTATACACAGTGTTAGATAAGGATCTAACTTGATTTTATTTAAATTGACTAGTCAATTTGCTAATAGCCTTTTAAAAACTAAACTATGTGTTTTTTTATGAGAATGCCATCTTTATCTCATGTTAAGTTTTAATATGTGCATGTATTTCTGGACTATCCGTTTCACTTACCTATTTTAATGCCAACACCAGACTCTATTAATAGTAATTTTGTAGTAAGTTTTCATAACTTATAGGGGAAATAGGCTTCTACTGTTCTTTTCAAGTTTCAATTGCCATATACCTATTCTTCCATATGAACTTTATTTATTTATTTATTTATTTAGTCATTGAGATGGGGTCCCACTTTGTCTCCCAGGCTGAAGTGCAGTGGCATGATCTTGGCTCACTGCAACCTCCGCCTCCCGGGCTCAAATAATCCTCCTACCTCAGCCTTCTGAGTAGCTGGGACTACAGGCACACACCACTATGTCCAGCTAACTTTTGTATTTTTTGTAGAGATGGAGTTTTGCCATGTTCCCCAGGCTGGTCTTGAACTCTTAGGTGCTCAAGTGATCTGCCTGCCTTGATCTCTCAAAGTGCTGGGATTACAGGCATGAGCCACTGTGCTCAGCCTCATATGAACTTTAAAATCCGTTAAAATAAAAAATAAATCACATTTAAGTTTACTTATTAATTTGTTCAAATCACATTTAAGTTTACTTATTAATTTCAGAAGAATTAACATTTTTACGACAGTAATGTCAGTTTGAGAAACATAATATGTCTCTCCATTTTTTCAGGTCTTTTTTGATATCCAGAGGGAGCTAACTGGGAAAATGTTGAAAGATTGAAGGAAAATTCTGAGGAACTAAATGAGGTTAGAGACCATGATATTATAGCAACTTTAGCCTGAATGGTTGGGTGAGTTTATTCCAAGAGCGCAGAGTAGCTAAGTATAACAGAAGAGAAGCCAAATGCCTGATAAAGAACAAAGAGACAAGGAATCAAAGGCAAGGAATAAAAATTTCAAGTGTGATCACAAAGGAAAAGATGGAAATGTTGGTCAGATAGTCTAGGTGAGATTTTAAGGAATTAAAAAACAGAAGGTTGGCAACAGATAGGAAGAAAATTTTATGTTTCTGGGACTGGAAGCCTAATTAAAGTTGCAGATGAGTAGCATATTAAGTAAGAGTGTTAATATGTGCTGGAATAGTGGGAATTTATGGTCAGAGTAAGTTTTTGAGGTTGAATATTGAGTAAGTTTAGAGGTATAACACATTTAAGTAATGAAATCTAAGCAATATGGAAGCCATTGTTGTGGTTGTCAGATTGGATTGTTGGAAAAGAGTAGAAGTGAAGGTCACCAGAGGAGAGACGATCAGTTGAAATTGATCAGTTGAAATTATTGTAGACATTGAAGTTATGGATGGTAGAACAAAGTATGGTAGCAGAGGCCGTGCATCCTGTTCTCTTGTGACAGGGCTATTCACTGTTGAAGTTTTACTAGTTTTGGCAGCTTCAGTGAATGTAGGAGTATCTTTTTTACTAAATGGCTATTTTATCTGGCAAAACTGTCTCTGATCGGTGGATTGTAGACTATTAACATGACTTTGATGACATTTTGAACTTTTAAAGTGGCATATAGCCAAACATTTTATGACCCTCTAAAATAATTTAAAATTATAGGATCTTTATGGTCTCAAAATCAAGCAATCTGTTCCAAGAGAAAGAGGAAGTATCTGTTAGTGAAAATTGTTGTGCCTGTGCTTACTGCCAAGAGTTTCAGAATTTTTATTAGAAGTTCCACAAAGTCTGAAGCTTTTAAGAAAGGAGCATAGAGAAAGAGTTTGGAAGAGATGGGAGATGTGATGCGGGGGTTCAGTGGAGAGGATGTAAAGAGTAATGATGAATCATTAGGAAAGGGATCCACAATTTCTGGCAAAAGATTTACTTTCTACAAATGTATGTTTAAAGTGTCATGGAAACACTATTACATTCTCTTAGTTTGATTCTTTTTTTCATGACCTAAAAACCAGCAAGTTGGATAGCCACAGAAGATATTTATACATGAAGGTAGAAAAAATAAAATTTTGGGAACAGATAGTATATAACTGGTAGAGATTATAATGTAAAATCAGTTACTTATAACTTGTACTGGTTGTAGGTTTTTCTTCAGTTTAGTTTGCAGTTATCTGATTCCTGTAAAATGCCCTAGAACTGAAATTTAGAGGTATTTCTAAAAGAACTTATTATACCTTGCATTTGTCTAAACCAGGAACTCTTAACCAGAGCATCCAATTTGGCTTTTTGAATTGTAAGTCCTTATTTTACTTGACCTCCTTACAGCATTTGACACAGTTGAAACTCCTCATTCACCTGATTTTCCTTTTATATATGTGGTTACTCTTTTTTTTTTTTAAAGTGGTATTTTACTGGCTCCTTTGCTACCAAATCTTTAAATGTATATTATGCAATTTTTTAATTTGTAAGATTTAGATATACTGCTTACTATAATAGATGAAGATTTAGCTCTCTCACCTCTTTTCCTCCCCAGACTATATATCTGTAGTTGTTTTATTGTTATTTTGTAATATATATCTAAATCTTTATTTTTTGTTTTACCCACTATAGGCAATAGCTCTCAAGTCTGCATTTGCAAGATACGTCTATCCTTTTTATTTTTTCCACTTTGTACATTGCAACCTAATTTCCCTTGCGATTTCTTCTTTTACCCAATGGTTGTTTAAGATTGCAATGTTTAATTTTTACATATTTGTGAATTTTCCAGATGTTTTCATTGTGATCAGAGAAGATATTTTGTATGAATTTAATCTTTTTAAATTGATTGAGACTTACTTTATGGCTGAACATATGGTCTATCCCAGAGAATGTTCCATGCGTACTTGAGAAGAATATGTATTCTGCTATTATTGAGTGGGATTTTCTATATATGTCTGTTAGTTGGTTTTATAGTGTATTTCAAGTCCTCTGTTTACTTGTTGATCTTCTGTCTAGTTGTTTTATCCATTATTGAAGGTAGGGTATTGAAGACTATTATTATAGAACAGTTTCTTCTTTCAACTTTGTCCATTTTTGCTTCATGTATTTTAGGTGTTAAGTGCATATACCTTTATAATTGTTATACCTTTCTTATGGATTGACCAATTTTTCAATATAAAATGTTCTTCCATGTCCGTCATAAACTATTTGATATAAAATCTATTTTACATAATATTAGTAGTTACTCTAGTTCTCTTTTGCTTACTGTTTTCATGGAATATCTGTTTCTATCCTGTCCATTTCAACCTATTTGTGTCTTTTAATCTTGTAGAAACCATATACTTGGATCTTTAAAAAAAAAAAAATCCTGACTGGGTGCAGTGGCTCATGGCTATAATCCTGGCACTTTGGGGAGCTGAGATGGGTGGATCGCCTGAGGTCAGGAGTTCAAGACCAGCCTGGCCAACATGGCGAAACCCCTTCTCTACTAAAAATACAACAATTAGCCTGGCATGGTGGTACATGCCTGCAATCCCAGCTACTCAGCAGGATGAGGCAGGAGAATTGCTTGAACCAGGAGGCAGAGGTTGCAGTGAACCGAGATCACGCCACTGCACTCTAGCCTGGGTGACAAAGCAAGACTCCATCTCAGAAAAAAAAAAAATCCTTTCTGCTAATTTCTGCCTTTTAATTTGGGTAGTTTAATCTTTGAAGTCCTGATAAGAAAGGACAGACTTCTACCATTTTGTTATTTGCTTTCTATCTGTTGTATATCCTTTTTTGGCTCCTCAATTCCTTCATTGCTTTCTTCTTTTGCATTTAACTGATTTTCTTAGTGTACCATTTTTGATCCCCTTTTTGTTCCTTTTACTATACATGTTGTAGCTATTTTCTTGGTTGTTACCCTGGGGATTACAATTAACATTTTAATTTAGCTAGTTAGAATTAATACCTCTAGTTGTAATAGTATATAAAAACTTTGGTTTTATTTAGCTCTATCCCTTTTCCATTACTGGTTTCAGAAATCATATCTTTAAACACTGTGTGCACATTATAAATGTATAATTATTTTTAAGCATTTTTCTTTTAAATCATATTTTAAAAAGAGGAATTACCAACCAAAAATTTAGTAATACTGGCTTTTATTATGTACTTATGTAATTACCTTTCTTCATGTTATTTATTTCTTCCTGTGTCTTCAAATTACCAACTAGCGTTCTTTAATTGCAGCCCAGAGAACTTCCTTTAGCATTTCTTATAGGTCAGGTATACTAGCAATAAACTCCCTCAGCTTTTGTTTATCAGGGAATGTCTTAATTTATTATTTGTGAAGTCCAGTTTTGCCATATATGATTCTGGGTTGACAGTTTTTTTGTTTTTTTTTTTAAATCTTTCAGCACTTTAAATATGTCATCCCACTACCTTCTGATCTCCATGATTTCTGATGAGAAATTAGCAGTTATTCTGATTGAGGATCACTTGTCCATTATGAGTCACTTCTCTCTTACTACTTTCAAGTTTGTCTCTTTATTTTATTTTTTATTTTTTGAGACGAAGTCTAACTCTGTTGTTCAGGGTAGAGTGCGGTGGCGTGATCTCAGCTCACTGCAACCTCCACCTCCTGAGTTCAAGCGATTCTCCTGCCTCAGCCTCCCAAGCAGCTGAGATTACAGGTGCACACTACCACGCCCAGCTAATTTTTGTGTTTTTAGTAGAGATGGGGCTTCGCTATGTTGGCCAGGCTGAACTCCTGACCTTATGATCCACCCGCCTAGACCTCCCAAAATGCTGGGATTACAAGTATGAGCCACTGCACTTGGCCTTGTGATGGGTCTTGGTGTGGATCTGTGAGTTTATCCTAGTCAGAGTTCATTGAGCCTCTTGTATATGTTGTTTTATGTCTTTTATCATATTTGGGAAGCTTCTGGCCATCATTTTTTCAAATAGTCTTTCTGCTTTTTTTCTCTTATGTCTGTCCTTCTGAAACTCCCACTATGTTTATTCTGGTATGCTGGATAGTGTACCACAGTTTTCCTGGTTCTGTTTATTTATCCTTATTTTTTATTTTACCCCACTCCTCAGACTACGTAATTTAATTGACCTAAGTTTACTGATTCTTCCACCTGCTCAAATCTGCTGTTGAAGCCCTCTAGATAACTTTTCAGTTATTATACTCTTCAACTCCATAATTTCTATTTGATTCCTTTTTAATTTCCATCTCTTTATTGATATTCTTTATCTGGTGAGACATCATTCTCTTGGTTTTCCTTAATTATTTGAGCATATTTAAAATAGTTGACTTAAAAGTTTTTGTCTAGTAAGTCCAATGTCTGGGCTTCCTTAAGGACAGTTTCTATTCATTTCTTTTTTTCCTGTGAGTGGGTTATACTTTCTTATTTCTTTGTATGCATCATACTTTTTGTTGAAACTGGACATTTATGTGACAACTCTGGAAATCAGATCATTCCTCATCCCTAGGATTGATTGTTGCTGCTTGTTTTGATTGTTTTCTTCATTTGTTTAATGGCTTTCCTAACTATTTCTGTGAAGACTTTATTATTTATCATGTGTATCCACTGAAATCTCTGTTCCGTTAGCTTAGTGGTCAGTTGGTGATTTTCAGAGATTTTCTTAAATGCCTGGAAAAAAAGAAAAGAATAAACCTCTCTCAGTCTCTATAGATTGGTTCCGTTTTGAGGCACTCTTTCACTGCTTAGCTAGGCAGTTTACCACTCTACCTTAACCTTCATTCCTGCTTGTGTGGAACTTCAAGATCAGCCAGAGGTTAGGGTTAGGGTTAAGGTTAATGTCTTCTCAGGTCCTTTCCAAACGTGTGTCCAACCATGGACATGCATGTGGCCTTTTAGATTCCCTGGACTCACAGGAGCTTCTCAAAACTCTGTTCTCCCAGATATCTCCTTCCCCGGCCTCTTCCTTCTCAGTGTTTTTGGTCTGTCTGTTGCTTTCTGCAGCTACTATCCCTTGTCCAATGTGGTGGCAGCTGATATATTTTTGCCTTTAAATACTTTCAACAAATGCCACTTAGAAGCTACATAAGCCCTAGGGAAGCTTCAAGGCAAGTGATTCAAAGGCAAGCCCTTGAGCTAATCCCGTAGAGAGCCACCAAACATGTCAAAACACACAACTACAATTTTTTGAGAATATGTTCTGTATTGCTTCCTCTGTTGCCAGCAACCTGCACCAGGAATGTGGGCTGTTCACCTTCAATGCCACCACCAAGCTGGGGAGTGGGGAATGGTAACAGAGTAAGTTAAAATCCTTCAGACCTCTCTTATTGACATTCAACAGTTTTTCTTTTCCTCATTGTTTCCCTGGTTTTGTAATTTATTACATTCCAGATTTCTGAAAAGGTGATTTTGATTTTTTTTTTTTTTTTTTTTTTTTTTGCTAGCATATTTGTTTCTTTCATGGAGAGATGGAGTGTTTTGGAGTTCCCTACTCTACCATTTTGGCTCTCTCTTTGGGATTCCAATTTGGCTGTATTTTATGAGCTATACTTTTACATTTCAAGATTAATATCATTTATATCTGTTCTATAATCATAAAACTTTGTCAGTTGGTAGCATTTAAATTGATAACTGGTAAACAGTATTTAAGTTTCTATAATGTAACTATTTCTTACTTTACAGTTAAGTAGTAAGCTATAATTATATCTCCTTTTCTGCTTTATAAGCCACTCTAAGAATAGTCATAGCATCAAATTCAAATGGACACCTCTTCATTATACCTTAAAAATTGTACAAACCCATGCCACATATTAGTTTGCCACATATTTGAGCCATGCCTTTCATATATAGGTTTGTTTTTCTTTGGAGTTTCTGATTGCCTTTTTAAAAAATGGAACAAAGAAATTTACTGCTGTTTCTACATTTCTGATTTCTAGAATCTACTGTTTTTGAAGCCTGTCTCTGTGGTCTAACTTAGACTCATCATTTGCTTTTGGGCCGTTCTTTATAGATTATTATTTTACATCATATTATTGGCAGCCTTTGATTCTTTTCTTATATTATGTGTCTTTCTCTTATCTTCAAGTATTTCTGTCCCCTCAACCTTTCCATGGTAGAGTTCTTCAGATTTTGGTTCTGGGCTCTCTTTACACTCTCTGCTTTCCCCCTAAGCCATCTCATACATGCCTTTGACTTTAAATACCATTTATATACCAAAGACACAAAAAGATATACCTGTTCCTTTATGGGTTACTCACTTAGATGGTGTTTAGGAAAACAAGTCCTTATCACATTGAAATTTAAAAAATATTCTCCCATTTTGTCTCTCTAAAGATTTAACATTTGGCCTTTTATATTTAAGTTTTTATTATACCTGTAATTGATTTTTATATTTGAGGTTAAACTCTGATTTGGGTGGGGAGGGGATTTCCTTCCATAGGAACAACCAGTTACCCTAGTGCTATTTATTGAGTGTTCTTTCCTTTCTCACTGAACTGCAGTGCCACTCTATGGGACTTTCATTGGCAGTGAGAGAAGTAGGTGGGAGAGTCCTTTTACAGATCTTCAATTAATGCCCATGTTCAGTCTCACTTCTCACTCGCATCCTCCATCATACTTACCTTAGTTCCTTTCCAGAGTTCCACTGAGCAATTTGGCTGCCATCTTTTCCTTATTTCCAGTGCATATTTGAGAATACAGCTCTTTTTTACCCTTCCTCGTCACTTAACACTTTTTCTTTCTAGCTTCCAGAAATTTGCTGAATTTCTGGAAATCTGCTGCTGCCAATAATCTTCCTCTACTGTGCTTGTTGTTGTTGTGGGTTTACGCCTTTTTGATTACTATTCTTCAGTGCGGTCTTGGAGGAAGAGGTTTTAAGCACATGTACTTAATCTATCTGCTATTTTTATCTGAAAGTACAAAGTGAAAAATTTTAAACATTAGTAATCATATTACTACATTTTCTGTAAGTTTTATCATTTGAGATCCCAAATGATAAAATTCAATTCTTTCTTTTTTTTTTTTAAAGACGAAGTTTCACTTTTGTTGCCCAGGCTAAAGTGCAATGGTGTGATCTTGGCTCACCGCAACCTCTACCTCCCCGGTTCAAACAATTTTCCTGCCTCAGCCTCCCGAGTAGCTGGATTACAGGCATGTGCCACAACACCCGGCTAATTTTGTAATTTTTGGAGATATGGGGTTTCTCCATGTTGGTCAGGCTGGTCTCAAACTCCCAACCTCAGGTGATCCACCCACCTCGGCCTCCCAAAGTGCTGGGATTACAGGCATGAGCCACCATGCTTGGCCAAAATCTAATTATTTCTGAACATAGAAAGCTAGTTAGAGGGCCACAAAGTTTTTTTCCTAGTGTTTCAATTTGTTTTATAATACTATGTAAGGTTTTCCATTTTTAATAATCATTTGTATTTATAGTCTTTAGTATTTCATAATGCCAAAAAAGTGAATATTATTGGATTACAATGTCTGTAACCTTTGGCTTATGGGTGTGTAACTAAATGCCTGGAAACAAGTGTCCATAAAAAATTATAGACACAAAAAGGGAAATAATTCTCTAAAACTTTGCTATATCCCATTAATGATTTCACTGTTCACTGTACTTGGGACAGCTCTGCAGTAAAATGACATATTTCAAGTTTCTTTTCTCTGGCAGAAATTGGAAAGTACTTGGTATAATTTATTTTTTGTTTATTATTATTAGTTTTTGCTTACATTGGATGCGTGCAGTGAAGCTGATTTATTTTTGGTCATTTCCTGTATGTGAACACTGTGGTATTTTAACCAACACTACTTTAATAAAATATAATGCATACAGTGAATTTTCATACCTATGAATGCTGTAATAGTAATTCATAAAATAAATTATTATAGGAACCAGCACCACTTATTCATTGGGAAAAGAATCTTCCGAAATATTTTAAGTCTTTCTGTTCAGGCTTGTTACAAAAAGCCTAAAGGTTAAAAGAATAATAATAAACCTCCTAAATAATGTCTTTTCATCTGGACATTTAAGAGTATGTTCTACATTTAGCCTGGCTTTCAGAATCATTACTTTATATTTTACTGAGTTAATCACCCTGTCTTTTTTTAGGGTCCTTCATTGAAAAGGCATAGGATATTTTCCTGACTTATTCTTATGTAAAGATCATATTATATAAAGTAGAATAGATGAAACTTTGGACTTGAAATTAACCACTAAAAATCTTGAAGAGAATTCATATTTGATGCCATTCTGCCTGCTGTTATATAATTGCTATTTCAGTTAGAGAATGTAATTGGAAATGCATTGGACTTTGTGGGAAAACAAATTTTAAACAGATCCTCCAGAGAAGAATACCAGCTTTCTTAGAGTACAAATTTAGACTAGACAAAGGTAGGAAACTGGGTGGAATACCATTTACCCACTCTAGAAATGTGAGTCACACTTAATTCCACCGTTTCCTTCATTCTCCAATCAACCACTTTCTTACTTTATTTATTCTTAATTATCTGTTAAATCTATGGTTTTATTAATAATCATGAAAATGTATTGAGCTAAGTATAAGGCATAGTTTAGAATATTTTTTCAAATCTTCCCAACAAATCTAAAATACATGTATTATGATAATCATTTTACATACAAGGAAACTGAAACTCAAAGAATTAAATAACTCACCCCAAAAGTCATCAGTTATCAATGGCAGATCTAGAATTTGAACTAAGATCTAGCTCATTTTCTTGCCATTGCCATTTCTGCTACACCATACTATTTTTTGTTCTGCCTGAATCTGATCTAGATGACACTTTTGCACTGGTCTTCTTACTCATGCCATACATTCAGCCTCTCCCTACTATGTCCTCCACACAATTGATTGACTTGTCTGTCTGAAGTGGGTCTTTGAGAGCAGAGAGCATATCTTACTCATCTTTGTATCCTCAACACTAGTACCTAGATCCATGCATGATACTTTGGAGGTGCTTAAAAACTTGTGTTGAATATGACCTCATTTTTTTTTTTAAATTTAAAACCTTTTTCTGCTTCTGAACCATGCAGGATAAAATCTGACTTTTCGGGCTCATTTCCAGCTCCTACTCCCCTGCATGTGTCAGTGTTCCTGTCCCGTGTTGTAGTGTTCCAGCCATAGAAATACTGTTCAACCCAGCAATCCCGTTACTGGGTATATACCCAAAGGAATATAAATCACTCTATTATAAAGGCACATAAACATGCTGTATGTTCATTGCAGTATTATTCACAATAGCAAAGACATGGAATCAATCTAAATCCCCATCAGTGATAGACTGGATAAAGAAAATGTGGGAGGCTGTTGCAGGCAGATCACTTGAGGTCAGGAGTTCAAGACTAGCCTGGCAAACATGGTGAAACCCGGTCTCTACTAAAAGTACAAAAATTAGCTGGGCATTATGGCACATACCTATAATCCTACCGACTTGAGAAGCAGAGGGACAAGAATCTCTTGAACCCAGGAGACAGAGGTTGCAGTGAGCTGAGATTGCGCCACTGCACTCCAGCCTGGGCAAGAGTGAAACTGTGTCTGAAAAAAAAAAAAAAAGAAAAGAAAATGTGGTACATATATACCATGGAATTCTATGCAGCCATAAAAAAGAATGAGATCACGTTATTTGCAGGGACATGGATGGAGCTGGAGGCAATTGTTCTTAGCATACTAACACAGAACAGAAAATCAAATACCACATGTTCTCACTTATAAATGGGAGTTAAATGATGAGAACATGTGGACACACAGAGGGGAATGACACACCAGGGCCTATTGGACGATGGAAGGTGGGAGGAGGAAGAGGATCAGGAAAAATAACTAATGGGTACTAGGCTTAATACCTGGGTGATGAAATAATCTATACAACAAATCCCCATGACACAGTTTGCCTATGTTATAAAACTGTACATATACCAATGAACTTAAAAGTTAAAAAAAGAAATTATTCTTACATAAAGAATCAGGTCCTGAACCATACAAAAGAAAATCTGTGTCAGTTTGTACATGTGCCCCTGAAATTAAAGTAATGATTTCTGCACCCTTCTTCATTCTGTTTTCCCAACTTCTGTTCCTGATAAAAATCTGCTATTTATCTCTCGAGGATCAGTTCAAATGCAACCTTCTTTTGAAACTTGATTTTTCCCCTCTAGAAGAATTAGTCATTCCTTTCTCTGTGTGCATATGGTTTAAATATTCATTATATCACAATAAGCACATTATATTATATTTAATATATATATTCATCTTCCTCTCAACACTCATCCAGATTGAGAGCTCTTTGAAAGAAAATATATCTTGATTTATTTTTATATCCCCAATGTTTAACACAATATCTGACACATAAGAAGCTCTCCACAAAAAAACTATTTGTTTAATGAGATACTGAGGTCATTTTAGTTTAGAAATTATATCCCATGTGTTTATTAGGTCGATTGCAGAGTAGGATTAGAGCAGTTATATTTCTGAAACTATCACCCAGTAAAGGTGAGCAATAATTTTGCTATATCAAAAAACCTTTGTATGATCTCAGTGTTGATTGTTCTTATCAATACAGATGATTTAATGACATGTGCCAGAATTCTTAACACAGTGTTTTATAGATACTGGGCTTTCAGGACATGTTTGGTGAAAGAAAGAAATAATGAATTAGTTAATTAATTAATATGTGTGTATGTGTAACTAAAAAGATGCAGCCATATGTACTAAGGATACAAGGAAAACGAGAAGAACAATCCCAAAATATAAACATTGTTTAGCAAGCGAAGTCATTCTTTATAGAACTCAGAACACACTTTTCCAGAGGAGCAAATTTGGAAACGTTGGCCAGGGTTTAAGGCTAAACTCAAAAGCTTCATTCAAAAAATAACTGAAATGCGTTAGGTGTTACATGGCCTATTTACTAGGTGCTATGTTTCCTAGTGAAAAGGATGAGCCTGTCTGCAGCCCAGGAGACTTGCCATTTGTTTTTACCAAATGTGCATGTGATAGCTGTATAAATTGGAGATTACTTCTGCTTTGTTTTGTAACCATGTCACTGTTTTCCTGAGAATAGCCTTGTTATTATGTCACTTATTTCCTCAACAGTTTACTTGACAAGCCCTTTGCACAAAATAAATAATCCCTTTCTGATGACAGACACTTTTTATTGTGTGGAATAAACTTTTAATTATGTGGAAAAAGAAAGGCAAGATATTTCTAAATATATAATGTAGAGCAATATCATTTCTCAAAGGATTTATCGATGTTTTTGGTACATAGCTCTGATTCCCCATCATTTTTACATTAAACATTTTTGCTGGTTACTGTGGCCAACAGGCGTCCCTATGTCAACTAGCTGTTTTTCTTCCTTTACCTTCCTTGTTCATTACATGCCTTTGCCTCACCTGGGTAAACCTTCTTGCTAACCCTTATTCTGTGTCTGTATCACTGATGCTGCCTCTTTACAGAAACCATAGCTTATGGTTTGAATATCCTTCTTAAGATCTAATACATACTCATTAAAAATTTCATCACTGTCTCACTTCATTAATTCATCCAAGAAATATGTGTATTGAGCAGAGCATGTGCTAGGAGGTGTACTAGATACTGGATCTACTATACTAATTGTGACAAAATTCAAGCCCTCAAGGATCACTGTGTTTAGTAAGAGAGATAGATAAGGCAACAAGTAATTGCAGTACAAAGTGGCAAGTATTGTAATAGCAGTATGCACTCTTTTCCTCAAGAGTGGCAGTGAAACTGTCCTTTGTTCTGTTCCAGTATTGATTATATAATCAACCTCAATGAGCTATAATCTGACTCACTGTATCACACAAAGCACAATGTATGGAACTAATTCTCTTTCTAAGATTATCATCTAAGACCATTCATATACTGCTACTCACTGGATATTTGATTTTTGTCATATAATAGTATTGTCTTAAGTGTCTGGTAGAAATGAAGCCTTTTTGTATTTTCTTGGTTGCATATTCACTTAAAGTAGGCTGATATTATTACTCAGCTTGTTATTGAATAAACAAATGTGTAGAAGATTAACTGGTACCTCCAAAATAAGTGTGATAAACCAACAGGGTGATGGTGTTTTCTTAGTTTTTTTCGCTTAGCATCAACATTGTAAAATGTTTGAGGATGTTTAATAATTCATTCAGTATACATTGTTAAAAGCTCATTACTAGGTTTTGGGTCCCAAAGATGTAAAAATATACAATCTCTAGCCTCACTCACTATCTGGAATAACAGGCAAAATTATAAGCATAAAATTGTAAAATAGTATGAGAAGCGATGTGTTCCAGGAGTGTACCAGAGACCGTAGCAGCACAAATGAGACTGAGACGCTGATTTTAGTAGGGGCAAATAAATACTTAATGAGAGCAGAAATCCCTGAAGGAAAATGCAGAAACAAAAATCATGCTTTGTTTAAGTTTTGAGGTTGAGTAAAACAAATAGTTATGTCTCTATTCACAAAGCAGAAAATATGACTTGGGTTAAGATATTCCACTTATGCTCTAGCTTATCATTTAGGTAGCCTTGTATAAAAAATGTGGCTTCTACCTTGGAAATAATAATTACCAAATTCAGTGCAGTATGAGAAGCGTGTATATATAGTGTGTATATATAATATAAATAATGATTCCTTTTCACCATTTCTTACTTCAAAATGAAGAGGAAATCTTCACTGATTTTACTGATTATAACTGTAGTATATACACTTAAAAAAATTTTAAATCCACTGAAGTATTCAAAAATAGAAAGTCAGTTACCCCTTAATACAACCTCTAAGAAATAAACGATTTTTAGCAGTTATTATTTGGTTTATAAATATTTTTACATGTATGGTTCTTACTGTAGAAATACTAATTTGTAAACTACAATTTTTTTCTCGTCAGAAAATTGTATAGATTGGGAAAACCTATTTGTATTGACATGAAAATATAACCGTAATGTAGTAAATGGGTTGTTTTAAAACTAAAGAGAATATTAATTATCTTTCATGGATATAAATAATTTGGGTTTAGAAGTGACCTTTTTTTCATAATATGGCTCTTTTTAAATTAAAATATATGATTAGAGTAATACAAAACTCCCAGATAGTCTATTGAAAATTAGTCTTTAATGCTCTGGGTTTAATTACTGAAATGAAAAAAGAATATAAAATTGTGAAAAGCTTTTCTAATAGGTCATTATACTGTTACATATTCTGCATGATAAGTATTTTATTTAAAATTTTATCTGGATTTTCCAGGCCTCTAGACTCAGGACTCAACAATGCTTTACAAGGTTTATCTGTCATAGACACATACCTTGTTGAAGTAGATGGGGATACACTTTCCCTGTATGGCTCAGGAGCACTGGAATCTCTGGATAGGAATTGGAGTGTTCAAACGGCAGGAATGATCACAACAGTCTCCTTCACTTTCATAGAATTTGATGAAATCGTCCAAGTGCTTCCCAAACTGAAGATTAAGTTTCCTAATTCTCTGGTAAATATTTCCTTTCAGTAGTATGTTTGAATTATTCTTAGTCATGACTTGTGTGTTCAGGCCAAAGACCTGTTTTAACTTTTATTTATATAGTCTCTATCTGGCAGGAAGATTAAGGTTTTGTGCTGGTTTTCTTGAGCTAGGATTTAAATTAGTATTCATAAAATGGCCTTAAAGTTTTATGTTAATATTGGAAATCATATCTTGAAAGAATGATCCTTTATGGGGTAGAAAAAGACTGATATAATTTTATTCAAGTTATAAATTTCTACTTTATAAAGCATTCAGCTTTACCACATAGCCTTATGTATTCACCTATTGTACCTAGTAATGGTGAGATGTATATTTATCATATGATTTTTATAAAAATCCCCTAATAGTGTTGAAAATAATTTTAGTACACATTAAAATTACTTTGAGAAAGTAGCCTTCCTCATTTATGGTGTCATTGTATTATTTAGTGTGCATTTGTAGAAACTGTGATTTCTATAATGAGTTCTCTCTTGAATTTTTATTGTTGTTGTGTTTTTCTCTGTTAGCCAAGTGACTTCCCTCACCTGCCTTTTCAGTGGGGGTTTTTTTTTTTTTTCACTTCATTCTCCCTAAGATAGTTAGGGGTGGAGACAGTGTGTTTAGAAAAGAGCATCTAGATTCACAGACAGAATGCTTGCATTAACATTGCAGTTTTAGTGATTTGATTTTTCTGTAGCCAGTATAACTATTCTACATAGTGTTTGCCAAGATACAAGCAATAACAACTAACTAGTTCTCAGAAAAATTGTGGGCCCTGTAATTATAAAGTTCTGAAATTTTCATTTTCAGTCTTTTTAAAAAATTGATTTAGTGTCAGTGTAAAGCATATAAAATCAATAATTCCTGAAAGAATCTGCATTACTTGATATTTATGTAACTTTAAGGAATGTTTGCTTGTAAGTGAGAATGTCATTTATAGAAGGAGTCACCCAGAATTCAATATTGGATGGATTCCATCAGTGGTACATTGGATGAATTAAAGTTATGTAAATTTAGTATATTCAGTTGTTTTAATGTAATTGAAAACATATTTGCTGAGCCTAAAGTTTACATATTTACTTGGGGAATGATCAGTGAAGCTTTACTGTTAATATTTCAATATGGTTAAACTCAATGTTCTAATCTTTATTTGTGTTTTATTATTCTAGCACCTTAAATTCAAGGAGACAAATCTTGTAATGCTGCAGCAATTTAATGCACTAGCGCAACTCCGTCGTGTTGACCAGTTGACAATTGATCCTCAAGGAAATCCAGTTGTCAATTTTACACTCTGGAAATACTATGTACTGTTTAGGCTAAGCCATTTTAATATGCAGAAAATAAACGGAACAGAGGTAAGCTAAAAACTAGATGAACTATAGAATAAATATATTCCTTCTTAGGGGAAGTAGTTATTTTAAATGGTTAGGAATTTAAATAACCATGATAGAACATTTGAGGCATATTGGTTTTTAAAAATATATTGATATTTAAAATGTCAAAAACCTAAAAATCTGTTTAAAAACTTCCAAAGCACTAAACAAATTGTGAAAATAAAATAGTAACCAGGTTATACTGAATGGCAAATATTTTACTGTTGTGTGTAAGTATTCAGTGAAATAAAATGGTGAGTTGACAGTTAAAAATAAAAATAAAAGAAACTCTTCCATAAGTAATGTGATCTTTGTATTTCTCAAAGTACTTTGCAGACTGCCTGGTATGCAAGAGGGAATAAGGAAGTAAAACCTAAATGTCAACTAATTAAGGGTATCGTGGTGGAAAAAGGGAAGAATAAAATGAAAAAAAAAGCGGGGAGAGGGAAGAAGATGATTTACAAAAAGGAGAGATAAAAAGGAGAAATAAGCCAGGAAGAAAGATAAAAGAAGAGAAAGTAAAAATAAGAGAAAAAGAAAATAAAACAAGCTTATGCAAATGTCTAGACTGCTTTGTTAATAGTTGGTAGCAGCTGCCTGTGCCATGACTACATTGGGCAACTCAGGTCTGGAGCTGAATAGCTGGAAAATTATTAGTGAAAAGTTATTCTTAGACTGATTCCGCTAAGCTTGTCACAAAGTAATCCCCCAGCTACTCAAAAACCATGTTCTTTTTAAATATTAACTTGGAAGAAAAGAGAGAAACTATGCCTCTACCACTACTGAATTTAAATACTCCTCCAAAGAAACAAAATCGTCTTTAATATGTTGTTAGTCTTATTACAGTATCTCTTGAAATTCAGAAGACCTCCTTATTGTAAGATCAACTGTAGTCAACTTTCTGGCACAGTAACTGTATTTTCCTGCAGCTGATACACTACAGATAGATACTTAACTCCAAAAATTCAGCATACTATGAGGAGACTGTACATCTCTGGATCAATGTACAAGCAGCTATATGAAATTTGCATCAACTATGGTATTTCTATGACCTCAGAATCAGCCATCTGCTGAAGATGTCGGGTAAATCTGAATCTTCAGATGACTTTTAATTTCTCCAGCTAGCTTTTTAAGGGGTTGGATCAGTCTTGTGTACTCACATATGCTATTTGGTACTTCTCCAGAGGCAAGGTTGCGAGTCCCTGGAAGGACCTAATGATTAGTCCTAAAGGTTTCTAAAGTTAGCCAAGACTGGAAATAGAATGGTTATTTTGACTACGGGTGAGTGATTCCCCCTTAACAATGGCCAAACCATTATCCTTATTAACCCTAAATGGTGTATTTACCCAGATATGGATCATTACTAGAAGAATACCCATTATTATAGAACTTTGAATTAGAAAGGAATAGTATAATTATATAAAGTAAAGAAGAATTAGAAATAACCAATATAATTTATTCTGATTTAAATTTCTGAAGATGTCAATGCCAGAGATATTTGACGCTTTATTAAAATACCTAAAATATATTCCTGTTTGTAAAGTCCTTGATCTTATGTAGTAATGTTACACTACATTTCTACTTTTCTGTGTATAAAAAAGAATGATATTGCTTGAGGTAGAATTAAACTGAATTATGAGCATCAAGAAGAAAAGATGGAGTAGTGGCCTGCATTGGCCACTAGGTGACTATATTGGATCAGAGACAACTTAGTTATTAGCTAAGGAAGGATTTGAGGGAATAGAAGTCTCCTTAACTATGAAGATCCAGGGAAGGGAAGAGATTTAGTCTGAACTGATTCATACGTATGTTTGTGAATTATTGGTTTGTTTTTAAGAAAATGCCTGTGAAGAGTATTACAGCTAGTGTTAGGAACGAATTTTCAAAAGATCCAAAATTTAATTATACCAGGGGTTCTCAACGTTGGCTCCACTGACATTTTGAGCCAGATAATTCTTTGTTGTGGGAGCTGTCCTCTGCATTGTAACATGCTTTAATAGCAACTTGGTCTCTACCCACTAGATGCCAGTAACGTCCAGAAATAACTAAAAGTGTCTCCAAACATTACCAAATGTTCTGTAAAGGGCTAAATTGCTCTTGGCTGGGATCATTTAATTATATAGACAAACCAATAGTTTTTAAAATGTAAGCAACCCTATTACATGTTAAGGAAAATATGTCCAGATAGCAATACAGGTGCTGCTTTCAGCTTTTAGTACTTTCTTGGTTAATACAAGAATGAGCCCTCACAGGGTATACTTGTGAAAAGTTATTCTTTTTGGGGAGAAAGACTGATGTAAATTTAGAATGAACAGGAGCATCCTGGCTAATTCAGTGACAGTTCCATCTCTCAGGAAGGGACAAAATTATTCCTATAAGAGCAAAGTATGACCAACACCTTGGCTTACCTTTGACACATTATTAAAATGAATCTATTCCATTGACACTTGGGAATTTTTTCCTCGAAATCATTCTACTCCAAGAAGCTATAGGATTTCTGAAAAAAATGACTAAAAATTGAAGTTACCTCAAGTGTAAATTCTCAGGAAATACAGCTTCTAAACCAGAACTAACTCATCACCTCCAATCAACTTCCATCATCATGAACCACAATTATACATCTCCATTTTAACTCAAGAAAGGAAAATATCAGTGAAAACTCTTCTCGCTACAGCACAGGAGAATGCGCTTTTGTGGGCTTAAAAGATTATATTTAATCCAGACCTCTTTTTGGGATTATATTAGTTTTATCCAGCTAAGAGGTGGTATCATTTTTTACCCCTTTTTATCATATCTCTTCAGGTGACACAGAATGATATGATAATGGCTGAAAGGCTCTTTGGAATCCTAGCACATGTAGCATCTTCTGAGTTACCCCAGTATCGTCTGATTTCCATTCTGGGTGATGCCAGGTAACCTTTAATTTTTATAGTTTTTATAGAATTACTGTTATACTAGAGAAAGAAATAAATCCCATATACCTCTTAACCATGCTAATGATGTGTTCCGTAAACGTGTATCCTAGACTGGCCCTATTGAAAGTGTTGGGGATATTAAAATAAATAAGATGAAGTTCTTATTCTCCCATGGCTTACAGTATAGTAAGTTAAAGATATACACAAGCAATTAAAATGTAATGTTTCAAGTGCTATAAGAGAAGGCCATAGGAGAGACTAACCACATTTTGGAAGAACACTGGGGAAGGCTTCACAAAGGAGACAACATCTTTATCTAGTTCTTTGGGAATCAGTAGGAGTTTTCAGGTAGAGGATATAGGGGAAAGATACCTGCAAAAGCACAAGTTATTATGAATAGCTCCATATAATTGGAACATGGGATGATTATGAATAAGTGATAAGAAATGAAGCTAGAAAGACTGATTGTGGTCTGACTTTGAAGAGCTTTCCAATCCATGCCAAGCAAAAATGAAAACTTATGTTTTGTAATGAAGTGCAAGCAATCATATAATTAGATTTACATTCTAGAAAGGCTGCCATTTGAGCAGGTAGAGATTGAGTAATGAAGATCAATCAAGTGGTTACTCTATAGTCCAGGAGAGATTATGAGGGCCTGAGCCAAGGCAGCAAGACGGAGAAGAGGAAACCTGACAGAACACACTGACTGACGGAGGTACAGCGTGGATGAAGAAATAGTCAAGGATGGTTGATCAGCCATGATTCAGTTACAGATCATACAAGTCACTCTGGTTAGAGTAAGCAAGGAATTAGATCCCTACAAAATCATTGAAAGAGTTGAGGAAGCAGTCTCTAGATTGAGCCTCCATAGAATCTGGGAGATTCTATGGTATCTCCCAGAACGATACTATAGAACAAGCCCACAAGGGAAACTGCCACCACTCTGGTCATGGAGCACTTTGCTACAGTCAAAAGCAACAGGGGACTATTGTCCCAGCTGTGAGCACCAGGATCACACCACTTTAACTGTGCTGGGGATCAGGAAGTTCTCTACTCTGCTCCCCAGAATCTGGCTCCAGAACCATGTTACCCTACTATGATTTACACTAACAAAGTGAGTCTTTTGCATGCTACTCCAACTTCCCCACTTAGCTCAGTTCTGAATTCAAATCTTATCCAAGTATACCTGATTGATGGAATCTAAGTTCCAACTAAAACCCACAAAACTATTCTGAAAAAAAAAAAAGCAAAACAAAAAATGAGGGAAGCATTGAATTCAAAAAATGATGATGTAGAAAGAAATCAGTAAAAATTATGGTTGTCTGAATAAGTATTAATGTATAATGTTAAAAAGATTAAATAACCTAAAACTGAAAATCCAAGAAAATCCTAAAAGAATGGAAGTTAAAGTTTACTTTCTTTCCCTGTTTAGGAGAGACAGTAGGTACTAATTAACAATAAAAATTGATAGAAAAATACACATTTGTGTGTATTAAAATATTAAGGGTTTCTATTAGAAAAAGATTAGATGGTTAATTTCTAAACTACTAAAAGGAAAAAAGTGATTAACAAAAAGCAGGAAAAAAAAGCATTTGGGTTATCACCATAAATATTAATTAAAGTCTTCTATTAGTAGACGCTAACTCTCGGCCTGGTGTGGTGGCTCGTGCCTTGTAATCCCAGCACTTTGGGAGACCAAGAGGGGCGGATCATGAGGTCAGGTGATCGAGACCATCCTGGCTAACGTGGTGAAACCTCGTCTCTGCTAAAAATACAAAAAGTTAGCTGGGGGTGGTGGTACACACCTGTAGTCCCACCTACTTGGGGGGCTGAGGCAGGGGAATTGCCTGAACCCAGGAGGTGGAGGTTGCAGTAAGCCAATATAGCATCACCGTACTCCAGCCTGTGCGACAGGGCTAGAAAATCTAGGCAATACCATTCAGGGCATAGGCACGAACAAAGATTTCACAACAAAAATGTCAAAAGTAATTTCAACAAAAGCAAAAATTGACAAATGGGATCTAATTAAGCCAAGTTTCTGCACAGCATAAGAAACTATCATCAGTGCAAACAAGGCAACCTACAGAATGGGAGAAAATTTTTGCAATCTATCCTTCTGACAAAGGCCTAATATCCAGAATCTACAAGAAATTTAAACAAAGTTACAAGAAAAAAATGAACCCCATCAAAAACTGGGCAAAGGACATAAATACACACATCTCAAGAGAAGATGTTTATGCAGCCAGCAAACATATGAAAAAAAAAAAGCTCAACATCACTGATTATTAGAGAAATGCAAATCAAAACCACAATGAGATAGTATTTCATGCCAGTCAGAATGGCGATTATTAAAAAGTCAAGAAACAACAGATGCTGGCGAGGCTGTGGAGAAATGGGAACACTTTAACACTGTCGGTGGGAATGTAAGGTAGTTCAACCATTGTGGAAGACAGTGTGGCAATTCCTCAAAGACCTGAAACCAGAAATACCATTTGACCCAGCAATCTCATTAGTGGATATATACCCAAAGGAATATAAGTCATTCCGTTATAACATGTATGTGTATGTTTATTGCAGTACTATTCACAATAGCAAAGACATGGAATCAACCCAAATTCCCATTCGTGATAGACTGGATAAAGAAATTGTGGTGCATATACACCATGGAATACTATGCAGTCATAAAAAGAAATGAGGTGATGTCCCTTGCAGGAACATGGGTGAAGATGGAAGCCATTAGCCTCAGCAAACTAACACAGGAACAGAAAACCAAACACCACATGTTCTCACTTATAAGTGGGAGCTGAACAATGAGAACACGTGTCACAGGGAGGGGAACAACACACACTGGGGCCTGTCAGAGGTCAGCGGGAGGGAGAGCATCAGGATAAATAGTTAATGCATGCGGGGCTTAATACCTAGGTGATGGGTTGATAGATGCAGCAAACCACCACAAAACGTTTCCCTATGTAACAAAGCTGCACATCCTGCACAGGTATCCTGGAACTTAAAATAAAATAAATAGAAATAAAGATCTATATGTTATTTACTTTTTCTTTACAAAGGTTAGAAAATTATACTACGTAACTATCCTATAAGAGGAATCAATTAAGTAAATTGTGATATATATCACAATTGATTTTTATTCTTGTATTAAAATTATAATTTTTAATGATATATAAAATACTTATATAGCATTAAGGAAATACAAAGTTGTATATTTAGTATCATCTTAATATTTTACAAAAATTTATAGAAAAAGTTTGCAAGGAAATATGTAAAATGTGAACATTATTAATTTATGAAAACTTATGGATGGTTTTTATCCATTTCTTTTTACTTTTCAAATTGTACTTCCTAAAATCTCTAAAATAATTGTGTTATACTTTTAGATCAGAGAAAAATAAATTTTTTAAAAAGTTATATTCCTCTTCTGTTCTCAGTCTTCAGTACACAGTTCACAGTCAAGTAGTAGTATCATTTAGAGACACCCTAAGTGGTGGAAACCAGAAATCCACCCTCATGGAGGATGAATCCTGGCTGATGGCTCTGTAAGTGATACTATGAGCACTGTGTATGTTCCTCTTCATAATCAAATGAGGCTTCTTGTTTCAATATTTAACCTCTGCTAGAATCTTGCCATAATATGCTCACAGTTGGAGGTTTTTGGTTTATGGTTTATTTTGGTTTTGCCTAAACTTAAGCCAAGATCCCATTCCATTTTCTAGCTATGAGTAATATTACTAAGCTGCATAATGGAATTATTAACCGTTTGTGTGATTGATAATTGGTAACTAGCATGTTTTATGGGACATAAAGAAAAGTTTGACCTACTACATCTTTTTGGGTTTTGCTCTCTGTGATTAATTTTTATTGATTTTTATTAAAGGAGAGTTTTTCATTTTAGAAGTGCTTGAGGCATCATTATGTTGATGAAGCCATCATTATGTTGATGATTGGTAGTTATGGAACAGAATAATTGGGGTTGAATAGCTTAATTAGTAGAAAGATTTGGGTACCAAACTGAATTCAAATAAATCATAAACTCAAACTCATTAAAACAAAGTATATGTTCCCCTCTATAGTTAACAAAAAATAGACATGTTTTAGTAAGTCTGAGGAGTAACTCTCTGAATCTCTTTACTGTCTTTCTACAGGAAAAAGCAATTTCGATATCTGCTAGAATCCAAAGGAAAAAAACCTGTTATTAGCAATGAAGAAAATAATGACAGCAAAAGACTTGTAGGAGAAAATACAAATCGTGCTACATTAAATTATACTACAAGAGATTTTTATAATGAAAAGCTAGAGGTAAAACTACCGTTAATCTTTGCGATCTAATGCTAAGATATATCCCACATGGCTTGGAATTTGGGGGTTGTACATTTCATCCTTAGTCAGCTAAGATAACTTTTTTAGTCTGGAATATGTGTCAGCCTTATATACAAAGCCAGGGACAGTAGGCACCAAGGTAATTAGGAAGAAACAGAGCCCCGAGATGAAGAAGAACCCAGGGTTTCAATACCTTTATTTCAGCAGAAAAAAATGTTCAAGAGAAATCTGTACCATAAATCTGTAGCAAAAATCTAGACCAAAATAGGACCAAGGGTCCCAATCCATGTAAGAAATAGGGTATAGGCTCGCTGTGGATACTTAGCCAGCTCATGCCAGATCATCAGAGAATACAGCAGGACCTCCATTTTTGATCTCCTTACTGGGGCCATTGATGTTTTAATTAATATCTTTCATTCTACACCATTTTGTTATGATTGCTTAATCAAGTAATTTCAACCTGTTCTATTCCCAATATAGCTACTTAGCCAGGAAAATGGGAACTAAACCTTTATGTTTTATGTGGTCAGAGGTTCAGAGTGTTTTGTATAGGGGAACTCAATGTTACAGTGCTGCAGGAACTACAAAGAAGAAAAATATGTAGTACTTACCTTGATGGAGCTCATAGGAAAGCTGAAGAAACAAGTTATCTAAATAACAATACAACGTTAAGATCCTTCAAGAGATTTTGAGGGAACAAAGGGGCAAAAGAACAAGAAAGAGAGAAAACACATTTATTGAACATCCATGACTCATGTGCAGGGCGCTGTATATCCAGATATAAGTATATCTATAGATCTCCTCACACAGGTTATATGATTGATATATAATAGATGTCTTTGAATATCTATATACCTATCTCTAGATATATAGATATAACATTTAAAGTGTGTATGTGTGGCAGGGGGCAATGTGTATACTGCAGAAGTGAAATGACCAGACACATGGTTTTCAGATATTTTTAACAGGTTTGGACTTCTTTATTCAAACCACCATATTGTAGCTGAAAACCCAGTATATCGAAAGAAACAGCAGAGCTGCTGTTATTATAGAGGAAAAGTAGGAAATTCAGAGCTTCATTTGAATTGGGTCTTCTTTTCCTTTTCCTTTCTTTTCCTTCCCCACCCCCAATCCTGAAGTGTCTCTTTGGAACCCATGGGGCTCTAAATGTTACAGCTTGAAAATTACTTGAAAACACATTGCAAGACTATTTTTAATAGCATCCTACAGATGTTCAGATTCTGCTTTAAGTTCTTCTAGTACAAAAATTCAATGTTTCATGACATTGTAGTCTGTCACAGAACAACTCTAAATGTGAAAAAGTTCTTCCTGATATTAAGCTTAAGTCTGCTTCTTAATAACTTTCACTTAGTGATCCTAGTACCACCTTACATGGTAAAAAGAACAAATCTCTTTCTTATGAAAATCCTTCAGATACTTGAAGTCAGCTACCTTGTTTCATCTTAGCACTCTCTACATTCATACTTTGATTCATTCAAAAATCATGTATTGAACACTTGTCATACACAACACACTGTGTAATATACTAGGGCTATAAAAAGACACTGTCCTTGCCCTCATGGATCTCACATTCTAATGGAGGAGATAGACATATATACAGATAAGTATAAATCAGTATATCAAGAGAAGAGAGAGGTAGCTAACCCAGATCAAAGGAGGCTTTTAGAAAAAATGATGCCCAATATGAGTCTTGAAAGATAAAATATAGCTATATTGCAAAGGGGAAAGAGGCAGTTCTGGCAAATAGCACAGTGTGAATAAGGCATAGAAGTATAAAACATATGGGGGGGCAGGAACTATAAGCAGGTCATTGTTGTTGAAGTTCAGAGATTGAGGTAGACAGTGTTAAAAGATGAGACTGGAGAGATGGTAAGAGAACAATATGAAAGAGATTGAACGTAATCCTTCGGCCAATAGGGGTTTCCTGGTGTTGCCAAAAGAGGAAAATGAAGACCAAGGTGGCAGGATTATGTGCCCTTCTCTTCTTGAATACAGTTGTTTTATGAGTGAAAAAATTAATATGTATATAGTTGTGTTTGGTATCTATGGGGGATTGGTTTCAGGACCTCCTGCAGATATCAAAATGCAAGGATGCTCAAGTCCTTGATATAAAATGTCATAGTATTTGCATATAGCCTGTGCATATCCTCCAATATACTTTAAATCATTTCTAGATTACTTATACTACAATGCAAATGCCATGTAAATAGTTGTTGTACTGTATTGTTTAGGGAATAATGACAAGAAAAGTCTGTACAGATGTGATTTCTTTAAAAAAATATCTTCAATCTGCAGTTGGTTTAATCCATAGATGCAGAACCCACAGATATGGAGGCTGACTATATTTAGTAAATCTAAACACACCAATTTACATTAAAGAAATTTAGAAAAACATCAAAGAGCTGCATTCAAATGAAGGGCAGTTTTATAGTGAAATCTACCAACTCTTTAAGAAACAGAGAATTCTAATGATTTTTAAATTGTTCAAGAGTATCGAAAAAGAAGGAAAACTCTTCCATGTTTTCAATACAGGCAGCATAACATTGATTCCAAAACTGCCAGCATTGCATAGGAAAAGAAAAGCCAAACCAGACATTTAAAAATACTGGTGCAAAACTCTTCTAACAATATTATCAGACAGAACACAGCAGAACATTAAATGAATAACAAACATTATAGCCAAGTGTAGTTTAACCTAGAAAGGCAGGAAAGATTCAGTATTAGTGAATTAATAGATCTAATATGAAAAATCATGATTATTTCTATAGACATTGAAAAGAAATTTCACACAATTCAATACCTATTCTTAATTTTGTAACTCAATAAATAGGATAAATGGAAATTGGATAGTAAGTGTTATGCTTGATGGGGAAACTGGAGAAACATTAGCATTAGTAGTAGGCAGAATTCTAACCAAAGGTGGCCTCTGTGATCCCCACACCCTGGTATCCATACCTTGTGTAATCCCTTCCCTCGGGTGTAGGTAAAACCTGTGACTGGCTTTTAACCAGTGGAATATGGCAAGGGTAAAGGGGTTTTGCAGATATGATTACTATCCCTAATCAGTTGACTTTGAGTTAATGAAGAGGGAGATCCTCCTGAGTGAGTCTGACTTAATCTGGCAAGTCCTTTAAAAGAGGATTCAAGCTTTCCCTGAAAGACTTTTCTGTTGGCCTTGAAGAAATAAGCTACCATGTTTTGAGAGGCCCCACGTGGCAGGGAACTGCAAGAAGCTTTTAGGACCTGAGAGCAGCCCCAGACCAACAGCCAACAAGAAAACAGGGACTTCCTTCCCACATCTGCAAGGAACTGAATTCTGCCAACAACCACTTAAGCTTAGAAGAGGACCCTGAGCTTCAGAAATTAACACAGCCTAGCCAACATCTTCATTGCAGCTTTATGAAGTCCTGAGCAGAACACCCAGCTAAGCCGTGCCTGGGTTTCTGATACATGGAAACTGAGCTGGTAGATTCCGTGTTGTTTTAAGCTGCCAAGTTTGAGGTAATTTGTTAGACAGGAATAGAACACCAATGCATCACTGAAGTGAGTATCAAGACAAGGATGCCTAGTATCACTATTTTTTTTTCTCAACACAGACAATGCAGTGAAACAAGAGAAAGAAATCAGTGGTGACTTAAAAAGAAGGAAACAAACTTAATATCTGCAGATAATATTATTAAATACCTGGACATCCCAAGAATATTAATTTAGAAATCATAAAAAGCTGTAAGAAAATTCAGTAAATGGAGCAGAAGTCAACAGCTTCCATGTTACAAATAAGCAGAAAGAAGATATAAGGAAAGACCTAACTCCTAGTAGCAACACAGAAAGATAATGTATCTTGTAACAACCTAATAAAAATACGCAGGAGCTATATAAAGAAAACTTTTCAAATGTTAATGAAGCATACAAAAGATTTATACAAATGGAAAAACTACCATGTTGTGGATAAGAGAAATCTCAAGCAAAATATGTCAATTTTCCTTTAGTTAACTTAAAAATTTCATATAATCCCAATGAAAATACCAAAAACTTTTTTGTCGAGGCTTTTTGATAAGTTGATACTATAGTACATATGGAAAAATAAACATAATTAGCTACAAAAACTCTGAAAAAGAAGAACAATGAGAAGGCTAGCACTATTAGATATTAAGGCATATTATAAATCCTATCAATTAAAACAGGGTGGTTGTAAAGAGATTGTCTAATGCGATAAATGATACTGAGGAAATGGGATATTCAATCAGAAAGGCATATTGAACCCCTTCTTTGCACCACGAAGGAAAAAAAATTAACTCCAGGCCAAGTAAAAACCAAAGTATTAAAAGCAAAACTTTAAGGTTCTTATTATAAAAAGAAGAGAAAATCTTTATGATCTTGATTAGGCTAGCTATGATTTTTTAACACCATAGATGCACAAACTATAAAGAAAATATTTTGATAAATCGGACAGTCACTCAAGATGATTTTTTTTTCTATGTTGTCCAGTCTGGCCCTGAGCTCCTGGGCTCAAGAAATCCTTCTCCCTCATCCTTCCAAGTAGCTGAAACTACAGGCATGCAGATTTTTAAAAACAGTTTCAGCCTATGTAAGCAGAGTCTTGATTAAAGTGATTTGAGCAATAATTAAGCAATAAAGAAAGTAAAGACAGGGAATGTTGTCTCCTGTTTTGAGAAATTTTAAAGAGGAAAGGAATCTGAAACGCCATAATATTTTGGAAAGAAACACTAACAATCAGGAGATGTGGATTTGAGCCCCTGATTCTACTTCTGATTACCTGAAAGACCTTGCTGAAGTCCCTTAATCACTCTCTCTTAACTCACAGCCCAGCATTCCTTCGTTTATACCATGCCCCTTACATCTTGAAAAATACTTAAATCACTGCAGCAGAGGGCTCAGTCTCTCTTCCATACATCCTGAGTTGTTGATAAAATTAATTGAGATAAGTTCCTCACAAATCAGGTTAAGCAGACCCTTTCATTATACGTGACATAACTCTGTTGCTTGATAGTTGTCCATCTATTCTCCTGACTCCTCTAAAACAGATTTAAGATGGACATAGAATCAGAGTGCTGAAAGGGACTTTAAACAATCTAATCCTATTCTTAGATGAGGAAAACTGGAAACTCAGATGAGTTACTGAGGGTCACGTTGAATTATTGACTGAGCTGCCTCTAGAATGGAGTCCTAATTCTGACCTTGGACACGTTCACGGTATATCATGGTGCTTTCTTAAGTTTTCTTGACCACCTCAGTGCAAAGGGCTCTCTCTTTTCTGAACGCTGGTTATAATTTACTGTCTGAAGATTTTACTCAGCATATATCTACTGTTGTATGTTTTTAATTGGCTTTTTATATGTGCAGGCCATCTCCCAACTAAACTGTATGTTCTTCAAAAACTAGATTAGAGAGTTTTCTCTAGGGAAGTACTGATAGATGATGCTTAATCCTGAGCAGATCTCTCAATCTCTATAGACCTTGTTTCCCATTATAAAATGGAGATATTGATTAAATCCTAATACAAGTACCATTATAGTTAAAATTGCTCTATAACAAACCCCACTGTTGACCTTATTTTTCCCAAACCATCTTCATAACTACAAAATTGTGGTTTAATAAAATAATATAAACAATATTGTATAGAGTTCATCTCATCAGGATTGAACTTGTAAAATACTGGCTTTATGAGTCCCACAGGGATATTGTAAGACCAAAAGAGATGAGTATATGAAAGCATTTGGGAATGGAAAAAGCATTATTCTAGGAGCAGCGAGTCCTTCACAGGTCAGGGCAAGAGAGGTGTCTCTAATGTGCTTTTAATGGGATCATCCTAGGCAGGCAGAGTGAGTCGTCCTGGCAGACACCTGATGAATTATAGGATATATTGTAAGGAGATGCAGAGTAATTGGCTTGGAGGAGAAATGATGAAGTAAAAATGCTTTCAAACATAGTTACTAAATTAAGGATTATTATAGCAGATACAATTCTGTATCAACATGTTCCTAGAGAAACAATGGAAGGAACTATAGCAGAAAATTTTAAAGTACTATAAATTATGCTGTGCCAGTTATGAAGAGTTTATTTTCATTTGTACAATATGTAAATGATTTAACAAAATATATCATTTGTTTTAATTTTTGTTATCCCTAAATTATTATAAAAATTATTTATCTTAATAGCATAATTTTTTAAAATTCAAAATCCTATTTTAAGCAATTTAGAAATCTGTAAAAGAAACATTCACTAAATATGCTCTATGCTTTCTACTTGTAAATGCTTTGCTTATAAAATACTGCTCATTTTAGTTGCTGATCTCTAGTGATTCACACCTGTCCTTCGTAGGAGTTCCTATGTAGTTCAGATTTTCTGAATGCTAAAAGGGAGCAGCTACATTCTGTTCTCATCAACAAGCTAATTTAGTATAGGTGGCTAAGTCTCAGACTGCAGTATTTCAGAGTTAGAGAAGTTCATCAGAGAGAGCCCAGCTGGAACCATTTGTTGCTTATCACACATCAAAATCTGTACATACTTTTATGATTGGTTAACCCGACTTATTGTTTTAGTACATGAACTATATCAAATCAGCATGTTGACCCATGAATGGTGAGTGATTACTTAGAGATGCCTTATATGTCATAAGCAAATTCTTAAAATTTGCCTCTCTTAAGGAAAGTTAGTGTAATTTGGACTTATTATTAACTTACATTAATTAATCAGGAATTTAAAACAGATTTTGTTATAAAAATCATAAGCATTTGGGCCAGGCGTAGTGGCTCATGCCTGTAATCCCAGCTCTTCAGGAGGCTGAGGTGGGTGGGTTGCTTTAGTTCAGGAGTTTGAGACCAGCCTAGGCAACATGGCAAAGCCATGTCTCTACAAAAGATACAAAAATTAGCTGGCTGTGGTGGTGCATGCCTGTGGTCACAACTGCTCAGGAAGCTGAGTAAAAATAAAATAAAATAAATTGAAAAATCATAAGCATTTGGAAAAAGAAAAATAGAAAAAAGGAGGAAAACATACTAATGTCTCAGAACCCAGAAACAATCTTACAGAGACATCAGTATATTTTCTTCAGTAGTTTTTATGCATTATTTTCTAACTTTTTAATAAAAGTTTTAACCGTACAGCAAAGTTGAAAGAATATTACAATAAACATCCATATATACCAAACCTACACTCTACTATTAGCATCGTACTATACAGTGTACTTTATCACACATCTATGTATCTATCTATCCATCCATCAGTCTACCTTGGGATTTTAAAAATTAATTTGACAATCATTGCAGACACTAGTATGCTTCTGCCTAAGTAATTTAGCATGCATTTAATTAATTGGAATTCAGTATTCTATAGTTTTTTCTTTGTAAATTTTACCCTTTGGAAGTAAAACTTACATACCAAAATGTAAATCTTAGGTATATAGTTGCTGAGTTTTGACAAATCATACATTGGTATAACCCAAACCCTATCAAAAATTATTTTCTTAACATAACGTTATGATGTAAGCATTTTTCTTATGTATCTTATTTTTATTTTGTTTTTTAAAATTTCAACTTTTAGATAATGGGGTACAATGAAGATCTGTTACATGAGAATATTATGTGATACCGGGGTTTGGAGTATGGATCTTGTCACCCTGGTAATGAGCATAGTACCAGATAGGTAGTTGTTTAACCCACACCCCTACCACCCTCTATGTTGTTCCCATATCTATGTTGTTGCCATCTTCCATGTGTACTCAGTACTTAGCTCCTAATTATAAGTGAGAATGTGCAGCATTTGGTTTTCTGTTTCTGCATTAATTTGCTTAAGATTATGGCCTCCAGTTCCATCTATGTTGCTGCAATGGACAGGATTTCACTCTTCATTATGGCTTTGTAGTTAGTATTCCATACTGTTTATATGTTACATTTTCTTTATCCGAGCTACCATTGATGGGCACCTGGATTGATTCCATGTCTGCTATTGTGAATACTGCAGCAATGAACATACAAGTGCATGTGTCTTTTTGGTGGAATGCTTTATTTTCTTTGAGGTATATACCCAGTAATGGGATTGTTGGGGTGAATGGTAGCTCTCTTTTATTTGAGAAATAGCCAGACTGCTTCCACAGTGGCTGGACTAATTTAACTACATTCCCACCAGCAGTGTATGAGAGTTCCTTTTTCTCCACAGCCTCTCCAGCATCTGTTGTTTTTTTTACTTTTTAGTAATAGTCATTCTGACAGGTGAGAGATGGCATCTCACTGTGGTTCTGATTTGCATTTCTCTGATGATTAGCGATGCTGAGCACTTTTTCATATCTTAGTTGGCCTCTTGTATGTCTTCCTTTGAGGAGTATCTGTTCATGTCCTTTGCCCATGTTTTAATGGGGTTATTTGGTTTTTGCTTGGTGATTTAAGTTCCCTATAGATTCAGGATGTTAAGCCTTTGTCAGATACATAGTTTGCAAATATCTTCTCCCATTCTGTAGGTTGTCTGTTTGCTCTGTTGATAGTTTCTTTTGCTGTGCAAAAGCTCTTTAGTTTAATTAAGTCCCACTTGTCTATTTTTGGTTTTGTTGCAGTTGCTTTTAGGGACTTAGTCAAAAATTCTTTGCCAAGGCCATTATCGAGGAGATTATTTCCTAGGTTGTCTTCCAGGATTTTTATAGTTTCAGGTCTTACATTTAAATTTTTAATCCCTTTTGAGTTAATTTTTGTATATGATGAAAGATAGGAAAGGTCTAGCTTCAATATTCTGCATATGGCTAGCCAGTTATCCCAGTACCATTTATGGAATAGGGAGTCCTTTCTCCATTGCTTGTTTTTGTCAGCCTTGTTGAAGATCAGATGGTTTTAGGTATGCAGCTTTATTTCTGAGTTTTCTATTCTGTTCCATTGGTCTGTGTGTCTGTTTTTATACCAGTACCAAGCTGTTTTGGTTACTGTGGCTTTATGGTATAGTTTGAAGTCAGGTGGCATAATGCCTCTGGCTTTGTTCTTTTGCTTAAGATTGCTTTGGCTGTTTGGGTTCTTTTTTGGTTCTATATGAATTTTAGAATTTTTTTTCTAATTCTGTGAAAAATGACATTGGGAGTTTGATATGAATAGCATTGAACTGTAAATTACTTTCGGCAATATGGCCATTTTTATGACATTGATTCTTCCAATCCATCAGCAGGAAATGTTTCTCCATTTATTTGTGTCATCTCTGATTTCTTTCAGCAGTGTTTTGTAGTTCTCCTTGTAGAGATGATTCATCTTATGGTTAGCTGTATTCTTAGGTATTTCATTTTATTTGTGGCTATTTTGAGATTGTGTTCTTGATTTCACTCTCAGCTTTGGATATTGTGTATAGAAATGCTACTGAATTTTGTATATTGATTTTGTATCCTGAAGCTTTGCTAAAATTGTTTCAATTTGAGAGCCTTTTAGCAGTGTCTTTAGAATTTTCTGGGTATAGAATCTTATTGTCAGCAAAGAGAGATAGTTTGACTTCTTTTCCTATTTGAATGCTTTTTAATTTATTTCTCTTGTCTGACTGCTCTGGCTAGGACTTCCTAGAGATCTTCATAGGTATAATTTTAATGACAATATCTGAGATTTTTAATTTTTTAATTTTAATTTTAATTTTTTTTTTGAGACAGTTTCACTCTGTCACCCAGGCTGGAGTGCAGTCACACTATCTCAGCTCACTGCAACCTCTGCCTCCTGGGTTCAAGTGATTTTCTTGCCTCAGCCTCCGGAGTGCCTGGGATTACAGGTGTGTGCCATGACACGGGCTCATTTTTGTATTTTTGGTAGAGACGGGGTTTCACCATGTTGGCCAGGCTGGTCTCGAACTCCTGACTTCAAGTGATCCACCTGCCTCAGCCTTCCAAAGTGCTGGGATTCTAGGTGTAAGCCACTGTGCCTGGCTGAATTTTTTTTTTTCTTTTCTTTTTTTTAGAAACAAGGTCTTACTCTGTTACTCAGGCTGGAATGTGTTGGCATGATCATAGCTTGAACTGTAGCCTTGAACTCCTGGGCCCAAACAATTTTCCTACCTCAACCTCCCAATACCTGGGACTACAGGCATGTGCTGCTACACCTGGCTAAATTTTTTATTCTTATTTTTCTGTAGAGATGGAGTCTCACTATGCTGCCCAGGCTCGTCTTGAGTTCTTGGCCTTAAGCAATCCTAATGCCTTAGCCTTCCAAAGTGCTGGGATTACAGATGTAAGCTACCATGCCTGGACTATGATATGTTAAATTTAACTATTTTAATTTATCTTGAAATTATTTTGGTGTTTTGATTTGAGTTGGAAGTTTAAATAGATCCTTTTCCAAGTAGTTAAATCTATTGTCTCATTGACATTTATTACTTTCCCTCTTCATTGAAGTGCTTTACTTCCCTTATAATTCTGATTATCTGATGTTTTACATTGATTCTTCCATATTATACCTTCCATGATCATGCCTTGATACTCTCCAAAAGTATCAATAGCCAAAATAAACGTTAAAGTCTTGCATTAAACAAAATCACTTTGTTTTAGCCTCTGTGATAAAATTGGGACCCAGTGCTCAAATATCCTCTGGCTTCAAAATTCCCGTTGTGTTTAGAACCAGATTTTTCATTTGCAAACTGCCAGACCCAGAAGTTGAGTGGGAGACCTGTTTCTTTAGAAGGCAATGTCCTTGGTCCCAGGTTTATATATGTTTCCTCTTCCTCCTTGTACTCTTTCTCCAAATGGTCAAGGCTGCATAAGTCAGTATAGTGTACCATTTTACACTTCCCCATAATAGAGAGTAAATTCAGAGTATAGATACTTAAAGCATTACATAGCTATTAACTAATCTCGTACCAATTGAAATTGTCACTATCTATATCCTGATACATTTACCACAGGAATCTGTGAGTCTGCATTCAGCTGACTTGTGTGAGCTAAATGACCTGAACTGAGATAGGAGATGAGTAGTAGTTATGATTCAACAATTCCAGTAAAGAAACGCATTTGCTAGCAGAGTTGTCTGATAGAGGTGGGAGTAGACTGAGGAGTACTGAGGTCCTTGTTGTTATCTTTACTCAAGCAGAACTATCTGTCAGCAGTGGCTAGGAAAGAATTCCTGCTCTGAGGAGTGGGTGGGGGAGGATTAGGGGGTCAGAATAAATTATTTCAGGTTTCTCTGGTTCAACTAATTGTTGCTTTGACTTTTGGATTAGTTATGATTTAATGCAAAATTTTCTTTTTTTAACAGGAAATAAAGGAAAAGAAGAAATTCTGCAAAATGTATATAGAAGACCTTGTGAAGGAAGCCACAGAAATCAACATGAAAAATGAGGCTTTGCAGAAGCTTTGGCCACAGATGTTCATTGAGCTTGTTAGGGATGCCGTCATAGAAATTCGCAATAAAAATTCCTATATGAAGCTCTGCCTACAGCAGATAACAGACCAAAAATAAAAATGGCCTTTAGTTACAGTTGATTTTGGCAGTTTTATTTTTTGAAGGCTGAAAATATGCAGGTTATACATGTCAAAACAACAGCAACGCTATCCTATAAACTAGAAAGACTAGCATTAAAGCATTATTGCCCACTGTTCTCATAGCTAAAAGTTAAGAAAGAAAGCAGGAGAAAGGAAGGAATGATTTCCTGTATGTGATGACCAAACAACCTTTGGGAACTAGGCAGTGTTCAGAGATGGCATGGCACTGCATCCTTGGTTCTTGCTTTGATTGGTGCCCTGCTGTAGCCCAAAGCATGTAGCGTTTGCTGACGATTCAGCATGAGTTGCATCTACCTTCTTTCAGCAGATAATTTTCAGTTATTTCTCTTTTTATTTTACATCATGATTTCAAAGCCAAAAATATGTTCTTTTTATGAGTAAAGAATAAACTTACTAATAAATTAGTAAAAATAAAGTATGTTTGCCTCCTTAATCCAGTCAGAATTGTCATATTTATTGTATGTTCCTCTTTATTTAGATAGGGTCCCTGCTGTTCACCTATATGGAAGATGCCACATTCTTCTAGGGATGCATTCTCAGGGAACCACAGGAGGTCCTGGGAGTCACTATGGGCAGAGAATATGAAAATGAGTCAAAACTGAGATAGGAAGAAAATGGTTTGTCTTAAGAGACCTGGAGTGACTATAAAATGCTGTTACGAATCAGTAAGTCTGCATCTCTGAAAGGTGTTTCCTTCCATTGTTAGCTCTCAGGGGCTCTTTTTATAGACATGCTTGTGTACCTGTGCCTCAGAAGTAGTAGGGATACGTGGGTGAAAGGTTCTAATTTTTAAAATTTCATTTGAAGATCAAATTCATGCTGGTGAGGAGGGTAGTGGTTCTGAGAAAGACCCACATCCTTAAGCTCTCTTGATTACTCTTCTCCCAGAAGGAGTGCTTAACTTTAATAGGTTAGTGCTCTTCTGATCATAGCCTTTTAAGGCACACTGTCCTGGTTTGGCATCTCGGCACTTAGGCCATCAGCTTCCTAGCATGTAACCTCAGTTTCTTCCTAATAGCACACACTTCATAAGATGGTCATGAGGATCAAATGAAATAATGCATGTAAAGCATTTCTCCTCATGCTTGGCACACAGCAAACACCCAATATATTGAGCTTTAATTCATACTCTTTTGGATGTAGGTTGAATGATAGTGTTGGTGCCCTAGGACAGAGGAGCTATTAGCATTGATTTCTGATCCTTCAGCCTCTCCAACTAAAACATGGGTCATTTCTCATCTGGCTAGTAAAGAGTGATCTCTCCTGGGGCTTGTATATTGTTTGGTGTAGAGATGCGATCCCAGCTTGAAGGTGATGTTGAATTTTGTGTGGATTTCTAGCAGATTGGAAAGATGTAGAATTTGTAACTCCTTGGGAGTCTGGGTAACTGTTCCTACTCTAGGCTTTGAGGATCAATGGCCCGGCTGTTTAATAATCTGCCCAGCTTCCTGCATGTCTCTCCTTCCCTAACCCTCCCATCCCTACTGCTAAAGAGACTTGACACTCACATGCTTTCTCAGCCCAGTCATCCTGGGAATTTTAGGAACACTAAGCACTCAATGAAATGGCAGCAAGCCATTCTGGCCACTGCTGGCTCTACCCAGACCTTCTGCTTCAGGCCTGGTGATAAGGTCTCTCTCTTGTTCCTGAAACCAAGCCTCTTTATTCCTCAGCTTTGGTCTCTCCTTCCTTCCTACCAGAGTTCCCTTTTGTCTGCTCCCACTATCCCATGCCGATTTCTACTTCTTGAATCCTGATTTTGTCTGGTCTCAAACTTCCAATGGCTGTGTCCTCTCATTTAGCTCTGCCCTCCAAACTCATTTTGCTTTCTGAAGTTCCTCGGTGAGGATAATCCCCAGATAAAAAGACAAGGAGACCTGGGTCTGCTGGGTCTGATCAGTGAGGGTCCTATGTTGTGAGTGAGTGGTGATCTAGGGAATAAATTGCCCTTTCTACTTGGAATTTTCCAGGGTTTTCAGGGAAGGGGAAAAGCGGCAAATCCCACAGTCTGAGACTCTCTCGGCTAGTGTGTGCTGAATTGCTTTTTTCCAAAAGGGATCTCACACAGAAACAATATTTTGCATTTGCCTCAAAAGTAGAAACATTCAATACCTCAATTTAGGGAGATACTGTACCCCATGTTCTGGTACAGCAGCTGGATGGTGAAGTGTGCTGCTCGACCTGGGGATGGTTACCAAGTGTGCAGGGGGACCTGAGGCTGCTTAACTGTACTGCTGAGTCGGAGGATGGTGCTGGTATCAGCTCCTCACTTCCTGAGCTTCATTCCACTGAAGACCTGGCACGTAAGATAGTAAGTACAGCCCTACCATGCTCCTGATCTCTTCCTGATCAGGCAGGGAATGCACTGGGATTCATATTCTCTTCAATAAGTAATCATCATAACAACAAAGATTCACTGAGCAATGTCTTGCTCTATTATAAGCTCTTTGTATACATTCTTATTTAATCTCCTAACACTGCAATATATATATATATATGTATAACAATTATATATATATATAATAACAATCCCATTAGAACACTAGAAAACTGAGGCATAGAAAGGATTAAAAAAAACTCACCTAAGGATATTTCAGCCAATAAATAGTAGACAGGACCCACATTCACTGTTAGTCTTTAGGGTCTGGTATCTGGGAAGAATTTTGATGCCCATGGGCATTCCTGATCCATTTTCATGTTTTGTCATTATGCTGAGGAATAGCAAATAAAAGATGAGAATTTCTCAACTTTATCTACATGTAAAGCATATTGCAGACCACTATGTGCAGTATAAATACACACAAAAAATAATACATAAGTACACATGCACAATATTAGGTATTATTTAAGGATATACATATTAAAATATAAAATATTGATGGCTGGATTCATTCCAATAATGTGTAGAGAATCAACTTCAGGAGGGGCAAGAAATTAGGGGGACCAGTTGGAAAGGTGCTGCACTATTCTAGGCAAGAGAATTGTGACTTGGATCAAGGTGATTAGTGACAGAGGTGTCAGAAAGTGGTTGGATCTTGGGTATATTTTAAAGATAAAGCCAACAAGATTTACTGACAGAATTGGATATGAACTATAGAAACAGTAGTCAATGACGGCCCCAAGGTTTTTGGCTTGGACAACCAAAAAGATGGAGTTCCCATCAACTATGATGAGAGCAATCTGTGAATGGAGCATCTGTTGGGAGGAAGGATCAGGAATTCCATGTTATGGAATACACAGTATATCTCAACATATACAGTATATACAGGCTATACCACGCATCTCAAAATACGTTGAGATGGTTGTTAAATATCCAAGTGCAGGCGTTAAGTAGGTGTGAATATAAGAGTTGGGAGTTGAGAAGTATAGATTGAACTGGAATTACAGAATTTGGAGTCATTGGCATATAGCAGTACTTGTGTATGCTATCTTTTATATTTAAGAGAATAAACCTGTCACTTGTTAAATAAGATTATCGTAGTGTACTTGCCTTTTTACTTTGATTTTTATCTAAGTTTTTCCTTCTGTGTGGTCATATCTCCTATTGTTTTTCTTTGTGATTTCATTCATTGTAATTATGCTTACTCAGAAAGCAGTTAATGATTCACCCATATTTTCTCTTGTTTTGATTTCATGATTTTCTATCATTAACAGTTTGTTGACAGACCAAAACAAATCCTATTCATCTCTTTGGGCAAACCTGGGCTTTATTCTCCCATCTCACAGTTTGTTTAATGAATTTTAAAAGGAAAGAGAAGGACAAAGAGGGAGGACAAAGAATCTGGTTAGTTAGCAGCAAGACAAAATGCAGAATAGAGTAAAGAGAGACTACTCAGGAAAATATTTTATTTATATCTTAAAGAACAAAGGTTAGTTTTTGTAACCTGCTTTTTTGGGTCAGATGGAGATGGAGTGGTTACTGCTGCCAAGAACGTCAGAGCCAAGTTTGAAATTAATCACAGCAACTGTGTTAACCAGTATTGATGGAATATTTATTATATTTGATCCTGATTTTCTACTTATGTTTATGTTTTTATGGTTCATTGTATGTATCTTGTTGCAAAATACCTCAAATCCTTTATGAAAATAGTTAAAGTATATTCAAAGCTCCAAAGAATAAATTACTCCTAAAGAATAAATATACTCCTTGGGGGGTGGAATAGTTTGCAGTTTCTCTTCAGGAGACAATGAAACTATTTATTAATCCCTTATACAAGTCTCTCCAAGCCTGAGCCCTCAGAGAGTTGACTTCTTCTCTTTGTTTATCTTGAAATATTTGAGTGTGCAGAAATGCCTGTAGAATCATATCTCAAATAAATGCCCTGTGTCCACCACCAAGCATAACAGATCTTAATATTTTTCCACATTTGCTTCCGATTTTAAAAATCAAGCATTGCAAGTAGACACGGAACCCCTATGCACGTTCTTTCCCTCCCTGCAGGTAACCACTATTCTGAATTTTATGCTTATTCATTTTTGTTTTGTTTTTTGTTTTGTTTGAGACAGAGTCTCACTCTGTCATCTGGCTGGAGTGCAGTGGTAGTATATTGGCTCACTGAAACCTCTGCCTCGCGGATTCAAGTGATTCTTCTGCCTCAGCCTCCTGAGTAGCTGGTATTACAGGCACCTGCCACAATGCCCGGCTACCTTTTGTCTTTTTAGTAGAGATGGGATTTCACCATGTTGGCTAGAATGGTCTCAATCTCCTGACCCCGTGATCTGCCTGCCTCGGACTCCCAAAGTGCTGGGATTACAGGCGTGAGCCACCGTGCCCGGCCTCATTCATATTTTCTGGCTGTTCCTACTTATGCATAAATGCATAGGGAATTTATTAAGTTTTTATATTTTGTAATTTTATATAAATGGTACCATGCAATATATATTTTTCTGCATTGCTTCACTCTGTATTATGTTCCTGAGAATTATCCTCATTGATGGGAGTAGTTCCACTTCTTTCATTTTTGCTGCTATTTGATATTTGGTTGTACAGCCAATGTGTGATTTACGTATCTGTTTTCTGTTGGTGGGCATCAGGAGATTTCTAGTTTAAAACTAGTACAGACAATGCTACATTGAATATGCCTGTTCCTATGTGTGCTTTAGGAGTACACAATTAGCTGTGGAATTGCTGAGCCATATGGACACATTCAACTGCATTAAATATTGTCAAATTGCTTTCTAAAGTGATTCGTATCAGTTTATACTCCCACAAGTAGAGAATACAACTTCCAGTTGTTCTGTATATTCACTAACAATTAGGACTTTCATTTTTTACAATCTAATGTGTGAGTGAGCCTGTGTGTGTACTTGAAAGTGGCTTCTGTGTAGAGAAGAGATTGTTCAAGGATTTTTTAAAGAAAAAGTTTATATATGGTGAAATATCATGTAAGTGTATAATTTGATAAACTTTGAAAATATCAACATCCCAATTAAGAATTCCAACATTTTAATCACTTCAGAAAAGTTTTCTTAGTCAATCCCTGCCAATCCCCTATAAACAAGTATTGCTCTAATTTCTTTCACCATTGATTAGTTTTATCTGTTCTGGAGCTTTCTATAAATAGAAGCATACAGTAAGTACTCTTTTTTTTTTTTTTTTGTAGTCAGGGATTTAATTAGCTTCTTAAGACATTTAGAACAACAATTTGTGAGGGCAAACACAGATCACAGGTAGCCCTGGAGCTGAGAAATAGCTTTAATTTTTGGTAAAATGCATGAGTCCACAGCCTTCTGATCAATCTTGCACTGCTCTGTAATTTCAAATTTCTCTTTTTCTGTGTCGAAGATCTCACCTTCCTGGTGTCTGGGCTTCCGCAGCTGCTGCTTCTTGAAGTAAGCATCAGTAAGATGTTTTGGGATTTTTACATTGCTGATATCAATTTTGCTTGAGGTGGCAATGACAAATTTCTGGTGTGTTCTTCGTAGATGAACTCGATTGAGGACCAGAGGCCCAGTCACCAGTAACAAGCCACTAGCCAGCTGCTCCAGGAAAACCACCCTCTTGCCCCTGTGGCGTCCAGTGAGTATGATCAGAATGGTCTGGGGGTAATGCTGGCTTACGGTTTTCTCATGTGCTGACTGAAGGGTTTTTGCCATGGCTCAACAGCTTTGGAGGCACATCCTCAGTAGGATAATTATCTAGGCATTTTGTGAAGTTTAACCACCCGGGTGCCACCGTTCTTGTCACCACCAACTGGTTTTGTAACTTGCAAGAACCTTCTCCTTCTTTTTCTTTTCAACCTTGGATTTAGCAGCTGAGTACTTCCTCTTGTAAGTGGCCTTTCTGGAATACATGGCAGATCAGGAATACCTGCCAATTCCTCTGGCAAGGACAGGATTGCGGCTGCAATGGGGCTTCCCCTTCTTGAGCTTTTTAGCCTTGAGGTTACCTTTTTTCACCTTGCCACCAGCATCAGCCTTCTTGGGTTTGGGTTTCTTCTCTTTAGTATCCGGCTTCTCAACTTTTTCACCCACCATCTTGCAAGATGGGAAAGAGTAGGTACTCTTTTGTGTCTGACTTCTTTTACCGAACATAATGTTTCTGAGAATAACTCACATAGTTTCATGTATCAATAATTTATTTTTTATTTCTTAGTCTGAAGGTATCATGGCTTTCTTATCCATTCTGTTGAGTTGTTTCCAATTTGGGGTTCTTGTGAATAAAGACATATTTGTACAACTCCCTTTGTGCAGTGGAGCTGCTGAGTCAGAATAGTTGTAAGTTTAACTTCCTAAGAAACTGGCATTAATTGTTTTAAGTAGTGATTATACAATTTTACACTCCTTCCAGCAATATATATAGAGTTCTGGTAGCTCCACATATGTGCCAACATCTGTTGTTTTGAGCTTTTTAAATTTTCAGCTATTCTATTGTGGCCTTTTCAGGTTATTGCTTTAATTTTATTTTCCTTCATGTCTACTGATGTTGATTATATTTTTATGCTTGCTTTGGTCATTTTTATATTTTCTAACTTGAATTGTCTTTTTATTATTGATATGTGTAAGTTCTTTGTACATACTAGATACAATGCTTTTGTTCTGAATTATGAGGAAGTCCAATTCATCAATTTTCTATGGCAAATGCCTTTTATAATCTTTCTAAAACAGTTTTCCTGCCCCAAGTTTGCAAAGATATTATCTTCTGCTTTCTTCTAGAAGCTTTATAGTTATTACATTCATGACCAATAATTCTTCTTGAATTAATTTTTATGAATGGTTTGAGGTAGAGATACAATTTCATTTTCTTCTCTCTATGGAAACCCAGCATTCCAGCACAATTTGGTGCAAAAAGTGTCTTTTCACTCATTGAATTACTTTGGCAGTTTTTTTTTTTTTTTCGCATCCAAAATCTTTTTTATTAAGAGGGTAGGATCCAGGGTTAGTTTTTGTAGCCTCGGCTGGCCCTTCGGCCTCTGGCACACTCGAACTTCCTGCCCTTGGAGCGGACGTAGGGTTTGGTGTGGCTGTGCGGAGTTCCTGGGGCCTTGCCGAAATGCCGGTACACCTCTCGGCCCTTGCGAGGACCAGAAAGCAGGACGGTGCGGCAGCCCTTGGGGGAGTCCAGGGCCAGCTGGTCAAAAGTGAGGATCTTGCCCCCTGCCTTGAGGATACGGCTGCGGGCCCGACTGGTCACACGCAGCGCACACACCTTCAGTTTAGGCACCTCCAGAACCCGCACATCATCCGTGATGGACCCCACAACCACGGCCGTTTTGTTTTCCCGGCCAGGAAGCTTCATCTTTCGGATCATCCGGGAAAGGGACAGAGGTGGCCGGTTGGTGCGACTCATAAACAACGTCTTCAGCACAACCTGGTTAAATGTGGAGTTGGTTCGCCTGGCCAGAAACCTGTACAGCTTGACCAACAGCCTCAGGTAGATATCCTGGCTCTTGGGCTCCTTGCGCCGAACCTTTCGGTCCTTGTTGTGACAGATGTCAACTCCCATGATGGCGCCTCCTGCTCGGTCAGGTCCGGAAAGCGGCAGTTTTGTTTTTTTTTTTTTGAAAATCAATGGACCAATATATGTGCAGGTCTCTTTCTAAACGTACTATTCTATTTCATTTATCTGTTTTTTCTATTTTTACACAAATTTTACCACACATTCTTGATTGCTGTAGCTCTATGTAAGTCTTGGAGACAGGTAATATAACCCCTCCAATTTTGTTGTTTTACAAAATTGTTTTAATTGTTTTAGCTAGTCTAGGTCTTTGCATTTCCATATAAGTTTTAGAATCAGCTTGGCAATTTATTTTTAAAATGACTTTTGGGATTTTTAGTGGGATTATATTAAATTTATAGATAAATTGGAGAGGGTCTTCCAATTCATGAACATGAGATAACTCTTCATTTATTTAGATCATTTTTACGTCAAAATTTAGTAGGTTTCAGTTTAAATTTTATTTTGAAGTAGATTTATTCCTGAGCATTTGATATTTTTTGCTATTTAAAATTTTCATTCCCAAGTTTTTGTTTTATTTTTTTGCAAATACATAGTAATACAGTTGACTTTTATATACAGTTGATCCTCATTATTTGCAGATTTTGTGTTTGCAAATTTGCCTACTCACTAAAATTCATGCGTAGTCCCCACATTCATTTGTGGGTATACACAAAGTGATGGATAATCTGAGCTCCCAGTGCACATGTTCCCAGCAGAGGTTAAGCAAGGCAGTACTCTCCCTGCTTGTTCCAGTTATCATAAAGTAAATAAGTGTCCTTTCACAGTATATTTAATGCCATGTGTATTACATTTTCATGCTTTTTGTTGATGACTTTGCTGTTTACAATGGCCCCCAGGGGTAGGCCTGACGTGCTCTCTAAAGTGTCTAAGCACAAGAAGTTGGTGATGTGCCTGACTTCACAGAGAAATGTGTTAGATAAGCTTTGTTGAGGCATGAGTTACAGTGCTGTTGGCCATGAGTTTGATGTTGATAAATCAACAATATGCATATTTTTAAAAAGATGCTGTTAAACAGAAACACACATATAATGAAGTTAGGTATTAATTGACTAAAAATATTGTCCCAGAGTCTCACAAGAACCTAAACCTGTATTTCCCATCAAAGCAAATGTTCAGTATTCACTAATTTCATGTTCAAGACAACTTTATAGACCATATTTACCATAAATAATGAGAATTTACTATATTGACTTTGTATCCTATAAACATGAAATATTAATTCCTTAGGATTTTCCACACAGACAAAATCACTTTTTCTACAGATAAAGATGGTGTTACATTTTCCATACCAGTCTTTATACATTTTGTTTCTTTTTCTTGCCTCATTGCACAGGCTAGGATTGCCAGTTCGATGTCTTTAAAAAAGTAGTAAGAGTGGTCATTATTGTCCTTTCCCACTTTCCCTAACCTTAGAGTAAAAATGTTCAATATCTCATCATTATAAGTTTAGCTGTAGGTTTTAATTTTTCTTTTCTTTTTCTTTTCTTTTTTTTTTTTTTTGAGAGGGTCCTCACTCTGTTGTTCAGGCTGTAGTACAGTGATGTGATCATGGCTCACTCTAACCTCTGTCTCCTGGGCTCATGTGATCTTCCCACCTTAGCCTCCCAAGTAGCTGGGACAACAGGCACACACCACCACATTCCAGCTAATTTTTGTATTTTTGGTAGAGACGGAGTTTTACCATGTTGCCCAGGCTGGTCTCAAATTCCTAGGCTTAAGCAATCCACCCACCTCAGCCTCTCAAAGTGCTGGGATTACAGGCATGAGCCACCATACTTGGCCACCTGTAGGTTTTTCAGATAGCCTTTATCACTTTCAGATCCAAGAGCACATAGACCCAGCTGTTGGCAGGTAGAATATCAAAGTTGCATTGTCAGAAGAACATGTGAAACAGGAAATATTATTGCAGCCATTTTGAAAACTACTGTTTCCCATACATACCAGGCTGTCTCTTGTCTTTATATTCCTGGGCATTTTGCAATATTTCTTTTTAATTTTTCACCTGACTAAACCATGCTCAGCTTGGTCTTGGTTGAGGTATTCCTATCAGTGTGCGCACAGCACCCTGAACATTTCACAGAGTTTATTTGTAATTTCCTGTTTACCTACCTGTCTCATCCTCCAGCCTGTAAGTTCCCTGATCATGTCTGTCTCCTTCCTTCATGGCTGTATCTCCAGCACTTAGAAAAATACCTGGATAGGGCAGGGCGTGGTGGCTTATGCCCATAATTCCAGAACTTTGGGAGGCCAAGGAGCGCAGATCACTTGAGGCCAGGAGTTCAAGACCAGCCTGGCCAACATGGTGAAACCCCATCTCTGCTAAAAATATAAAAATTAGCTGGGAATGGTGGCGTGTGCCTATAATCTCAACTACTCAAGAGACTGAGGCAGGAGAATTGCTTAAATCTGAAAAGTGGAGGCTGCAGTGAGCCACTGCATTCCAGCATAGGTGACAGAGTGAGACTCTGTCTCCCCTCCTCCCCAACAAAAAGAAAAATATCTGGATGAGTAATAAAGCTTTATCTTGGGATTTGGCTGGACAAATTAGTTTCATTTAAGTTGGATTCCTATTACAGAGATGGTTCTCAACCTCTGACTTTTAACATCCTTACATCCTGCAGTTTTGAGTCCTGTGCACCTCCCAGATGTGAAGTTCAGGCTTTTATAAGCCAGTCTTTAAAGAACATTCTGAGCTATCCCATTGTGGCTCTGCTTGGCAGCCAACTGTTCAGTCTTGTAAGCATCACCACGTGTGCACAGCACAGAGAGTAGAAAAAAATAAGTAAATCTGATACTGATGATAAGAAGTGAAACCTCACAGGCACTACAATAGAGTCAAAGATGGATATCATTAAACACGATGAAAGTGCCATAAAGAACAAGAGAAGAATGAAATGTAAAGAACATGTACAAACTGCTGGAAATATATATCAAGGATGAAATCCAAAAGGCAGGACATGTTATTATGGATTTTATCTTTTTTTGTGTGTGTGGCTCTCTGGGAATGAAGGTCTTCCATAACACATACATTTTCATCTTGGACTTTTGGATTCTTAGCAGATTTACAGGAACTCATTGTGCAATAAAAGATAGGACCACCTATACTAAACAACATGTGAGGCTCATGATGAGTCCACATCAGCGATGCAGGTGAAGTTTAATAGTGACCAAGTGTCTGTGTTGAGAACTGATATTGACCATGGTGATGGCAGGACATGTGGTCTGGGAGGAGAACTTAGATGAATCTGTGCCTGTTACCAGCAGGGGATCATACAGGTGATTTTAGGACTGGCAAGACACCTTATAAGCAAAGACCTACTGTCATTATCCTGGGAAATATTTCTCAAACAATGGCCTGAGTAATATGCTAGTTACCCTGTATACATGTTTCAATGAATGTATTCAAATGTAACACTAGATCCCATAAATATGTGCAATTATTATATGTCAAAAATAATAATACTCACTCTTTTTAAAGAATGGCCTTGGGACACCTACCTCAGAACCACTTGTGGGAGTCTTACAGTTTGGTTGCCTGTCTCCATTCCAGTTCCTCAGACCCAATCCCTGGGGGTGGGTCCCAGCATTTTTAACAAGCTCCCAGATGAGTCTTCTGCATGCCAAGTTGTGGGTCTAATGCTTAGGAAGGTGCTGACACTGGACCCATCACCCCTTTGTCCTCTCCCTGAAGTCTGGTAGGGAGTCCACTTCAGACTCACCACCATGAGAAAGTCAAGAGCCCCAGTGATACAAGTCTCAATTAACAAGAAGAAATGTTTTGCAACAAGAGAACAAGAAGAAGAATCCAAATAAATTTCGCAATCAACTTTGAACTGCTAACTTTACACATGTTTAAATGTACAAGGCCTATGCTGTTTTTCCCAAGCCGACATTGGAGTAGCAGATTTGGGGAACCATTCTTCCAACACTTTTTTTTTGTGAATCACTAGTCATGTGTCCAGCTGAACATGAACTGGTGTATGGGGAGAGAAGGTGGCCAGTAGCCAAGCATTTCGTAAGACTGTGATGCAGAGACTGAAGGCTCTAAGTATCAGTAAGATTCACGTTTCTGACTTCCACCCTGTGGAATAAACTGCTGACCGTGATGGAGGTGGTAGCAGGATAGGACTCATCAACCATGTGTGCAGCAAGCAAGATCTTTGACTTTCAGCTAATCCCAGCACTGAATGTAAGAATGCAGAGGTCATCACCACCATGGTTGGTGGAAAGTGAGGTGTAGTAGCTGAGCTTACAAAGCCTGTTACTCTACAGTGGTCAAGAAGATGCTGCTACCAAACACAAGCCTGATGATTGATACCCAACAGAGCCAAGCAAAAGAGAAAATGGAAATATGTCGCTAATCCCACAGAGCTTAGACCTTAATTAGTCTATATCCTACACAGTGGATTTTAATTCAGCTAAAACCATCCAAATCCAGATGGTTGTTTCAGTCACTGAATCTATGGCTTGTATTTATGGTTCAGAACAGAAACTAGATGAGCATCTCTCTCTCTCTTTTTCCCTCCTTTCTCCTTTTCTTTCTTTATACTCCCTACATTGCATTTTAATATCTTCTCATATCTTGCTGCAAATCCTCTCTCAATATCAATCATTTTCTCCAAATCTGTCTTCTCTCCCTCTGTTTTTTGTCCCAAATCTCTCTGTAGCCTCTTGCTATCTTCTCTTCCATCTCCTCTGTGCTTGCTCTCCCACACACTTCTCATCATAAAAACACAACTCCCTCCCTCTCATTCCGTTATTCTCTGGATGTCTTTGTTCTGTCCCTTTGTGTCTGAGTGTCTCCAGTCTTCAGTATTTCTTTGTGTCCTCATTTTCCAAGACCTTCATTGCCATTTTAAAAAATCCCTGTAATAACCTCAACTTCTAGGAAGTTATTTCCAGTGGTATTATATGGCAAGGCATATTAGCTATTCTGACAAGGAACAGCTAAGGTTCTATGGCAAGGAGAAGAGAGGAACATGCTATATCCAGCTGATCTCGTGCTATCCTGCAGCCCTCAAGGTAGGGACAGTTCTTGGACTGTATTAGGGGCATATATGTTTATTGAACTGGCTGCTGTTACTGGGGAGAAAGTCTTAGTATCAGGTAATACCATTTACTGCAAGAAAAGTAGGGTTCAGCAATATAACACTGATAGGGCTTTGTGTCCCCACCCAAATCTCATCTTGAATTGCAATCTCTATAATTCTCACATGTCAAGGGAGGGACCTGGTGGGAGGTGATTGGATCACAGGGGCAGTGTCCCCCATGCCATTCTTGTGATAGTGAGTGAGTTCTCATGAGATCTGATAGTTTTATAATTTCCAACAGTTCCTCCTTCACACTCTCTCTCTCACCTGCTGCCATGTAAGGCGTGCCTCTTCCCCTTTTGCCATGATTGTAAGTTTCTTGGGGCTTCCCCAGCCACGTGGAGCTATGAGTCAATTAAACCTCTTCTCTTTATAAATTACCCGGTTTTGGGCAGTTCTTTATAGCGGTGTGAGAATGGACTAATACATACGTCTTTACATTTGAAAATCTTTGGAAACCTTGATTTATTTTTTAAAGTCCCATTTTCTAGTGTAAGTAGGTCAACAGCATTGGCAGGACTTTTGCCCATCTCCTTTCTTATGCATCCACTCATAACCACTATTCTAATACTATTATTAAGAAACAGAAACCAGAACTCTACAGAGGACAGATGCCTTCTTGTTCTGGGAAATAAAAAAAAATCAAAATGAGCCTGGAATATCCTGTTATTACCAGAAAGTAAAAACCTTATTTTTAAAATGTTAGGGGCAATACCAAAAAGCCAAAGATCCAGTTTAAGGTTTTCATGGACCAAGCTATGATAATTTTGGTGTGAAATATTATTATTATTGTAACTTGGAACATGTTAAGTCTATAAAAGGCCATGGATTTATAATTATACTCAACAATTAACATAATTAGTACAAAAATATGGTTGTAATAAAAAATAGGTAACCAATTATGAATATGTTTTTTGTTCATGGATTTTAACAAGTTAACATTGTTTATATATGGCAATTTTGTTTCTCCTATTGAATTACTGTCTTATAAAAAATACAAATATATATGCACATACTTATTTCTGAGGAAAAATTAAAATTGTGGAACCAAGTAACCTCCTTCAAGAAGAGGGAGGACTGGATTGGTTGGTACTGGGATTAATGTATAATAATTGAAGCTGACAAAAAATCCCATATTTAATCAAGATTAATGATTACATAAAATTACCAAGTAGAAGAAAGGTCCAACAGGGTTGTCTCAGTGCATTTGGGCTGCTATTTTAAAAATCCCATAGATTGGGTAGCTTACAAACAACAAATATTGATTTTTCAAAGTTCTGGAGGCTGGGAAGACTAAGAACAAGGTGTAAGCAGATTTGGTGTCTGATGAGGGCCTGTTTCTCATAGATGGCAGCTTCTTGCTGTGTCCTCACTTGGTGCCGGGGATGAACAAGTTCTCGGGGTTTGCTTTTACATGGGCATCAATCCCATTCATGAGGGCAGTCATAATTTAAGCACCTCCCAAAGGTCTTCCATCTACTAATCTCATCACATTGTATCAGCATATGTATTTGGGGGGATCACAAACACTTTGTCCGTAGCAAGGGTCTTCTAAACAGAGAAATTAGTCAAACGTCTCAAAGAGAAAGAGCATACTATGCACAACCAATGTCTCATCTCACAGGAAATGAAACCACTAGATGGCCCTGCTCTTATTTTAATAAAACATCAATAAGGAATACGTAATTCTTTAGAAAGGTAGCAGACCAAGTCAATATGTCATACTGATAGGACCTTGGGTTTTGTGACGTTGGCCAAGTGAGATTTTAAAAGTACATCATTTCCTGAAAGACACCAGGTTGTAAAAAAATAAAACCTATGTAAAGGTGTGACTTTAAAAATTGTATTGTGGTAACACTAGGAGTTAACTCAGCCTGATGATGAGTCCTGAGGCCAGACTAAAAAAGGATCAGCCAGTAATCCAGATTCTGCAGCCTTGGCTGGGCCAAGCATGTATACTTTTTCTTTTGGGTCTAGTAATATTACTCCACCCCTGAGAAGAAATAAAAATATATTGCTGAAACCCTAGGAAGATATTAAAATAAGTATACTAATATCCCCCAGGAAGGTATAAAACAAGCACATAAATTATCAAAGAAATGAATAAGTCCATTGTTCTGAGACTTTAGAATAGGTTCAAGTGTAAGTGTAATATTAATAATAAGCTTTGTAGTCACTGCATTTGTGAAAGTTTTATGATATTTGAAGTGTTGGGGAAAAAATCAACCATAGTGAATTTATAATTGCATTTTAAATGATTTAAGATAATGTAATCAAATTATACTCGTCTTAAATCATCAAGATATCTTCTTTTTAAAATTTGTATTTTTTAGGTATATGAGTTCAATAATTTCAGCATTAAACAAAATATAGGTTTTTAGTTCCTGACAAAATTAAGGAACCTGGGCTGTGAGGTCCCTTTCCCCCAAATTGACCCAGTAGAAATTAGAGACAGTGATTGAAAACCTTTATTGCCCATTGGAATCACCCAAGGAGCGTTGAAATCTACTGCTAATCGGGGGCCCTCCTTGAACCAATTGTATCAGAATCTCCAGAAGCAGAATCTGGACAGTAACATTTTAAAAATACCTTTCAAGTCCTTCTAATGTGCAGCCAGGGTTGAGAAACTGAAAGTGGGGAAGAACTGATGGTCTGAGGAATTAACGTAAAGACTCTGAGAGGCCAGAGGAGACCAAAGACAGTTGTGAGCTTGTGTAGAAGCTCATAGCAGTCTGAGATTGGGACACAGTGGGGAAGCTGGTGCAACTATGGAGGGTAAATTTTGCTTTTACCTGTCCTCTACATTGCTTTGGCAGGATCATTTTTTTGGCCTCATCACTTCTATAGAATAGAAATTAGCAAGAGCAGCCCAGATGCCAGGGGTATGTGTGTGTGTGTGTGTGTGTGTGTGTGTGTGTGTGTGTGTGTGTATCTGTGTGTCTGTGTGTGTGTCTGTGTTGGGAGGTGGGATAGAAAGATTGGGGAGGTGGGGAGAATATCAGTGCAACCTCAAGATCCTGCCAAGTTGAGAATCTGGTGAGGATACATGTATGATGACTAGCTGCCCTAAGGCATTTATTTCCTCATTCCCTTTCTCTCCAGGCCCTCAACAAACTGGATTACAACCTAATATTTAAGGAAGATTCCCTGAAGGATGAGATGCCTGGTGCAGATCCTGGGAATGAAGTTGGTCTGCAGGTTCTGTGGTGTGTGGTGCTCTAACTCATGGAGACTTTCCCTACCTTTTTGCATAAATAGTTCTAAAGATCTATATTGCACAGACTGTGTTCTCTGACTACAACGCAATTTTGTTAAAAATAAATTACAAAAGAATAACTGTTGGGAGAGAATGCTGCATGAATTTCTCATGTTTCTGTATGTCTTTTGAGCAGAGGCATTATTAGCTTTTGTTCTGGACTATATTTTCAAAAATGTTTATATAGCAAACAGCCTTGGAAAATAAAGATTGTATCTCCCTTCATGGCAGGGAGCAGGTTTGTTTGCTGTCCTATAAAATGAAGATAATATCTCCCACTAGGGCAGAAGTTGGGTGCATTGGCTCACAGCCTCCTTATAAAGATTGGTGTTTCCTAAACTCAGGGTTTCTTAGCTGTGACTTAACCCCACCTCCAGCATCCTCCTGGACCCATGTATGTATTACGCTTGTGGGACTTGGGAAGCAAGGGGAACTAATGAGAAAATGAAGTAATTAAGTTATTTGTCTCTGATCCAGGAGTCTCATGTCTTCTGTCAGCATTTTTGAAACTGTGACTGGCTGGTTTGTTAACTTGCAAGTAAGATAAAATGTCATACTCTTCACAGTTCTTGGTAATAACTTTTTAAAAATCCCATGAATCTGGATATTAAATAGCATAAAACAAAACAATTGTTAGATTAAAAAGGAACTCACAAAAATATTAAACAGAATAAACTGAAAACATTTAAGCCAAAATTTATGAACATAGCTAAAGTAGTAGAGCGAAATTTATAAATCTAAATAAATTTATCACAAATCAATAAAGATTGAAAACTTCTTTATTCAAGAAGTTGAAGAAAAATTAAAACAAACTAAAGATATTAGAAATAAGGAAATATTAAGGGCAGAAACCAAAGTAAAGAGAACATGAAAAACAATAATATTGAAGTGGCATCATTTGGGGAAATACCCGAGGTTCATTGTTTTGTGCTAAGGAAATCGAAGATGCAGACAAACAAGGGATGAGTTTAAGAGCAGAATAATATATGAAAGAAAGGCGAGAGAGCTTCCTTGTGCAGAGGATGGGGTCCTGAGTGGGTTTCTGGATTTGGAGTGAGATGCAGTTGGTTTTATAGACTAGCATCAAAGGTGTGGACAAACAAGGGATGAGTTTAAGAGCAGAATAATATGTGAAAGAAAGGAGAGAGCTTCCTTGTGCAGAGGGTGGGGTCCTGAGTGGGTTTCTGGGTTTGGAGTGAGATGCGGTTGGTTTTATAGACTAGCTTGAGGAGGCAGTGTCTGATTTATATAGGGTATAGTGGATTGGTTGGACCAGGTATGCCATTTACATAGCCTGTGAAGAGCTGGCCAACCCACCCTAATTTTTTATTATGCAAATGGGGTCTTTACCTGGCCAGTGCTGTGTTACCTGAACACGTGGTGACGAAAGGGAAGAGGAAACTTCCATGTTGAATACACTTGACTTCCAGGTATTCCTTTTCTATAGGCACAGCTGCTGGCATTTACTCATACAAGCTTTCAGCTTGCTTATCTATGCTTGCAGCTTGATTTTTCAGGCTGCTTTTTGTTAGAAAAGAAATGATTTGGGGGCTGGTTTTTATTAAAAGGAAAACCTTACGGAGGACTCCCTTACCCTCACTAACTGCCTAAATAATTTCTTTTTAGCTCCTGTATCCATACAATTTATAGTAATAGTAACCACAAATAATAATGGAGAGCAACAAAATTAAAAGTTGCTGCTTTAAAAAGATTAAAAAAATGATCTTTTGGAAAGACTCTTCAAGATAAAGGAAAGATGACATACATAAACAAAACAGAATAATAAATGGGGAAATAATAGCCGGTGCATAAGAAATTTTTTTTAAATGGAAGAATATTGTGAATATATTTTAATATATTTTAAATATAAAGAGGGCCATTTCAAAATGATAAAAGGGTCATTTATATCTCAAAGGAAATAACAACTCTCAATTTTTTGCACCAAGTAACAGAGGATCAAAATATGTGAAGTAAAAACTGATTGATAAACTCAAAAGAAGAAATAGGCAAAATTACAATTAGAGTCAGAAATTTCAGAATCTTCTTTCGGTAATTGATATCACAAGCAGAAAATCAGTAAAGACACAGAAGACTTGAAAACTACAATAAATACCATAAACCAAACTATTTTTATAATTATATTTATAGAGTATTCCACTCAACAACAACATAATACACATTCTTTTCAGGTGCATAGGGAAGATGTATTAAGGTAGACAATATTCTGTGATACAAAACAAGCCTTAAAAAATTGAAAACAATTCAACTCAAAGTATGTTTTCTGACTATAACAAAATTACATTTAAGACCCCCCTCCCCCCCTACACACATACACTAAGATAGCTGAGCAAGATTCTATCTTAAAATTAAAAAAAAAAATCCATCTCAGAAAGAAAACACTAGATTCAGATGGCATCACTAGTAAATTCTATCAAATATTTCAGAAAGAAATAATATTAATTCTGCACAAACTCTTCCAGAAAATTGAAGAGGAGGAAATACTTTCTAACTCATGCTTTAAGTTCGGTGCTAGTCTAATACCAATACCAAACACATTATAAGAAAGAAAATTTCAGACCGAAATCTCTCATGGACATTGTTACAGTTTGAATGTGTTCCCCAAAAGTTTATGTCAGAAACTTAATCCCCAATGCAACAGTGTTGAGAGGTGCGGTCTATTAAGAGGAGATTGGATCATCAGGGTGAAGCCCTCATGAATAGATTGATGTAATTATTATGGGTCAGTTATCACAAGAGTGACAGATAAAAGTGGGTCCAGCACCTGGTGCCTCTCTCTGTCTCACATGCTCTCTTGCCCTTCTGCCAAGTTATGATGCAGCAAGAAGGTCCTCACCAGACATGGGTAGCATGCTATAGAACTTCCCAGCCTCCAGAACTGTGAGTCAAATAAGTCTCTTTTCTTTATAAATTATCCAGTCTATGATATTCTGTTATAGCAACACAAAAAAGACCAAGACAAATGTTCTGCAGTGAGCAGGTATATGTAAGCCTGCCCCCAAAGGCCAAGGGAGCTGCGAGGCTACATAAAAAGGCTGACAAATTCAGTTTCTTAAAAAGAAACATTTAATAGGAACTTACAAATAGAAGTGATGTCTTAGGTTGCCGAGAGGCAGTGGATCCCTACACTTAACTTTTAGAAAGTGTTACAAGTTTTTTTGGTAAAATATGTGGTAGTGAGTCACATCTATGTTTCTTGTGAAACTCAAGACTACTGGGGAGGTTAGATAAGCATCCTTATGAGGGGTTATCTAAGCTATGGGCATTGTTTAAAGATCCCTTTGGCATGCAAGAGTCAAACAACAGCCATCATGGCAGTTTCAATTCAAGATGGCACCACTCTTGCCATGCAATGGGCTATTTTCCTACAACAAGCATAGACACAAAACTTCTTAGCAGTATTTTAGTGAATCAAATCCAATGATACATAAGAAGATAATAGGTCATGACCAAGTGGATTTCATCCCAGGAAGGTAAAGTTGACCTAACATTTGAAAGATCAATCCATGTAACTCATCATAGTAAGAACTAGAAAAGAAAAATTAAATAATCTGAAGAGATACAGAAAAAGTACTTGTGCCTCCCTTCACAGCTTCCCCTGTGTCCCACACACATGGGGAAAATATCAGGAAACAGGATCTAGAACAGCCTTAGGAATGACAAGAATCATTCCCCCATGCAGACACTCAGATTGCTTCTGGGCTCGTGCTGCTGGGCTGGCTCTACCAGGGAGGGCTTCTTTCCTCCTCGATAGGCACATCCCAGGCCTGCTCTGTGTGATGGCCCCATCTGCTGCCTGGTCCATCAGTTTTATCCTCCATTTAAGGCTACTGGTTTCCTCAACTGAGCTGAGACAATAGGATTTCCGATGGCCAGATGCTTTAGCCAAAATCACTGCCCTCATTATGAGGCTTACACCTCCCCTTTTCCCCGACCACCACCATCAAAGAGCTGCTTCCCACCCTCAGTGGTGGTTAAGTGTTCATTTTAGGGCTCTGCACTGGCAGGTGAAGAGTGTTGTCCATTCAGCCACGCACCCTTGTCAATCCATTCAATCTATGCCATCCCGGATGGATTACAAAAGTGAGTTTATATTTTATTTTCTACGTATTCTGCCTAGTGCCAATAGCTTTTTGCTTTTACTCTCAAATCACGTATAATTTTTCACAGAATAATCTCCATATTCTGTCATTTCCGCAGCACCCTCTAGCCAAAGTTTATTGCTAACATGGCTCTTCAGTGAGAAGAGGGAGCCTGCTGGTAAGATTACCTGAAAAGGACTGCTGTGTTGCATCAGTGGAAGTACTTTTTGACTTTATACAGGTAATTCTTGGCTAAAATAAAATAAAATAAAGAAAAAGACATAGTACACTTGCTGTTATCCCCTGCTTAGGCCTAATGCAGGCACTCCTAATCCCTAGCCTGTGTCTTTCCTCTGACTCACAGCTTCACAACCCTTCTCCGTACCATACTCCAGGCAGGCACCGCCAATCAGAGTGGACATGAAACCTGTTTGCTGTTCCTGATCTTATCCATGGGCTCTGCAAACAGGTTTTGATTTTGCTTTTCTAGCTCTGAACGTTGTGCCTGTTTCAGAGTGACTCTAGTCATCAGCTTCCTACACAACAGCCTAAGCTGTCTACAACGCCCAAACCAAGCCGTGCCTCATTGTCATGGAGTCTGCTTTGGCCACACGCAGTCCCTGTTCAACAGAGGCAGGGATGTGCACAGCTGTCGTGTGCAGGAGCTAATTTGTTAAGGAGTCCAACTTGCCAGAAGCCCCAAGAGAAGCTCTCTGGGAACAGCGGGTGCTGTTGACTGCTTGGACGTGTCATTGCTTCGGAGGTCTTCAGTCTTTTCTGTCAGTCTGAACACCCTCAAAGTGGGGAAGTGACCTCTGATCATTGGATACTTTCCTAAGACGAGTAGCAACAGTCTCCAGGTATTCCTCCCATGGTTATTCTGACAGTGGTAGGCCAGGTAGAGAGGTCTTGTGTTCTATCTGGCGGAGTGTGTGGCACAGAAACAGTGACAAAAACAAAAGCTTTTACCCTACTCTCCCACCCATCAGGAAGAGCACTGACTTTTTTTTTTTTTTTAATATTTCCACTTGCAAATCTTCAGTCTCAGAAGCAGAGCAATCAATCATATTGTCAACACAAACAGACCTCGTAAAATTCAAAGTTAAAGTCACTTCTGACAGTTTCCTAGCCTGTAAAACGAGGGGGTTAGATCAGATCATCTCTAAGGGTCTTTACATCTTTCACAGCTTTTGACTTTATAGCTTTTGTCAACAGTATAAAACAAGGGCAAAAGGCAAAAAAAAAAAAAAAAAAAAAAAAATTGCCCTAAAACTTAGCACAGGTTCTGGAGAATCTACAGGCATTTCAAAAAGAGAGTTGACTTGAAATGTAGGAAGACCAAATGAATTCTGAAATGGAGTAGAACAAGGAGAACGTGCTTGTAAAATGTGTCACCACCCACTGCCTTCCAATGGGCTCTGGGGCCTTTCCAGCACTGGGTGGTATCTGACTGATAAGTATCATTCTTCATTAACATAACCATGGTTTGTCACATTTGCCAAAAGCTGGAAGAAAATTGAGCCAAGAGCTAGAGGCCAGAAATTCCCCATGCCTGCCCTACACATCCAGGCTCTGAATTTTTACTTTTTCTGCTACACTGCAATGCAAGTAAGTTTAACTTTGCTTCTCTGTTCTCTGTCACTGAGAAATATCACATCTCCATGGCGATAGGAATGCATTTACCTTCACCAAACCTGCTAAAATCCTTTCTGAACAGGACATAGTAGGAGTTGCCTTTCCGATGGTAGAGGTTCAGAGTATACAGCCCACAGCCACAGAGAAAAGTTGCTTGTTCCTGAAATGCAGACACACCTCCAATCCAGAGAGACCAGTCATCTCCTGGAGGAAGTGGTGGCTGTAAAAATTCAAATGGAAAAGCCATAGGCAAGAAACATATTTTTTTGAAAAGCTTGCCTTAGGTTTGGCACAGAATTTGGGACCATTGCTTTGGCAATCAATGACACTCAGATGGGAACAGAAGCCTCCGGGGTGGGTGAGGTGGCTCATGGAAAACAAGCATGTGCAGGGCGGAGAGGAGAGGACCCCGGACAGAAGGCGAGGGGTTAGGGGGTGCCGTTCTGGGTCTGTTCCTAACAGGCATGCTTTTCCTGTCTTTTCATGCCCTCATAAGCCTTCACTTGGGCTGGTAGCGTGTGGCATTTCTTCATTTAGCCATTGAGTCATCCATTCCTCACTTACTGAGCTGCTCATTCATTCAGAAAGCATTTATTCCACACCTACCATGTGCCAAATATTATACTTGGCACCAGTTCACTCAGATGAATTGGGCATGGTCCCTGCCCACCAGGGCTCAGAGCCTGGGCTGGAAAGGTAAATGGCTCAACAGGCAAATGCAATTCAACATAGTATGTGCCTCTTTGGAGTAAGCATGGATGTGGTGGGAGCACAGCAGAGGGGCAGCGAAGCCCAGCTCGGGGAGGAGGCACAGTGGGCTTTTGAAAGGAGGGCCTGCCTTAAGGCTGCTGAAGAATGTGGTGTTATTTTTTATTTTTTTACTTTTTTGTAAAAGACGGGATCTCCTTGTGTTGCCCAGGCTGGAGTGTGGTGATTCTTCACAGATGTGATCCTAGCTCACTGCAGCCTCAAACTCCTGGCCTCAAGTGATCCTCTTGCCTCTGCCCCACAAATGGCTGGAACTCTAGTGAGTGTAGTGCTATTTAATGGGCAAAAAGAGGGAGGGGAAAGAGTCAAAGGGCATTCTAGGTTCACGGGCAGCATTCACAGTGACTCAGAGACAAGGAAGAACACGTAGGGCTTGGAAGTCTGTAAGTGGTTAAGAAAGCTCAGCTGATGAACTGACCCCACACACATTATGGGGGGGCTTCACTGAAGCATTTACTGGGCAGCTCCTGTGAAGAAATCAGCTTGCTTGAGCTAAACGCATGAAATGAGTTCATTTGGCTTGATCATATTTAACCCCATGTGGCTGGGTTAAATGAAATGTTTCCTCCTTTGGAAGGAATGCAAAGATTTGGGGGTTTTGTTTGTTTGTCTTTGAGAAGGGTTTTGCTCTGTCATTAGGCTAGAGTGCAGTGGAGTGATCATAGCTCTCTGCAGCCTCCAACTTCTGGCTCAAGCCATACTCCTGCCTCAGCCTCCTGAGTAGCTGGGACTACAGGTATGTGCTATCATGCCCAGCTAATTTTTTAATATGATTTTTTGTAGAGATGGGGTCTTGCTATGTTGTCCAGGCTGGTCTCAAACTCCTGGCCTCAAGTGATCTTCCTGCTTGGGGATCTCAAAGAGCTTGGATCACAGGCATAAGCTACTGCACCTGACCACACAAAGACTTTTGATACAGGAAGGAACCTGGAGAAATTATGCAGCAGGGGACAAGCTGGGTGGCCCAGTGAGAAGGCTGAAGAGACCCTCAAAAGAATCATAGCCGTCAGGGTCAGAGGCATTTAAAATGGCACAAACACAGTGGGAAGGGAAGCGGCGACTCTTATCAGGCACCAGGAGAAGCATGATAGACAGGTTACTCCATGCCATTCTCGCCATAACCTAATGGAAGTCGGTGTTATTAAACCCGCTTTACATTTGGAGTTTGTCGAAGCCACTGGCTCCGAAGCATTTTGAAAAGTTTGCCCTGGTTCTCATGACTTGAGCAGAGACTGGTCTGCCCCATCACACCACTGGGTTTCTCAGAAGGAAGATCCACGGCGGAGGAGTCAGCGTCTGGTTAGAGGCGAGTGGCATAGGAGAGGTATGGGCCAGAACAGCTCCCGCGAGCTGGAAGATGTGACAAGCACTGGTGTCAGCATCAAGAGCAGGGAGGTCAGGAGTGGTTGTGGATTTTAGCAGGTACATCTGCTCCTTCATTCATTCTATTCATTCAATAGAAGGTTCTGCTGGAGACTCAGCAGCAGAAACAAACAAGCAAACAAAAAAGAGACAAGGATTTGTGCCCTCATGAAGCTTACATTCTAGTGGAGGACGGGAGACGAAATAAGCAAGACAGTCAGTTTCCTCTGTAATACATTAGACGGAGATGAGTGCTAAGGTGAGAAATAAAGGAAAGAAGGGAATTTTCTTTTTTTAATGTTAAGATGTTTGTAGTTTCAGATGGAATGACCAAGAAAGTGGCATTCACCTGAAGACCTGGAGCAAGTGAGGGAGTGAGCTGTGAAGACGTCTGGTGGGGAAAGCATTTCTGGAAAACAGAATCACATGTCCAAGGGCCTGGAGATGAGAGAACTAGCTTGGAGCCCATGTGGCTAGAGCGGCGTGTAAGAGGGCTCCCTTGGAAGAGAAGAGGCCAGAATTAGCAAGGGGCTAGACCACTTGAGGCCTTGAAGGCCATTATGAGAACTTGAGGTTCCCTCCTAGGTAGAAGTGGAATTCTTTCTAAGGCTCTGAGCAGAGATTGCCGTCTGACTTTCATGTTAACAAAATCAGTCTGATGACTGTGTTAAGAACCCATGGCCCAAGGGGGCAAGTGCAGAGCGCGAAGGTGAAGCTGGCAGCCCATGCAATAAGCCAGGTGAGAGATGACAAGGGCTTGGACCACATGGGAACGGGGAGGTGGTGAGAAGTGGTCAGGTCCTGATGTATTTATTTGGAGAGTGGAGCGGCAGGATCTGCTGACAGATTGGATGTGGGGTGTGAGAGAGAGAAGTCAAGGGTGACTTCCAGGTTTTGGCCTGAGGACCTGGAAATGCTTTTCACTGAGGGGGAAATAAAGAAATAAGCAGGTTTGGGAGGAAAATGAGGACCTCAGATTTTATTCTGTTAACCTTGGGGCAGAAATGGAGGAGCATGAAGAAAGGACAGTTACACAGAGGCCAGCGGCAAGAGGAATGGATCAGATGCCATGGAAAGGTCAGGGAGACGTGCGTGGAGGGAAGGTCATTGGACTTGGCAGGCAAAATGGTCATGAGCTCACAGAAGAGGCACATGGTGTACTTTGTGAATTTCTCCCTGATCCCACACTCTCCTTCATTAAGCACAGGGTTCTTTTGGCCAGTTTCTTCTTTCTATTCCCCTCCACAGCTCTTTTCAGACTAGGCCTGGCCTGTGCCCATCCACTCCTCCAATGCTGGCTTCAAAGCCTATTGAATTTAATGGTCACTCCAGGGATCTCTTGGAAACCAGTGGGAGGGTGCCCTGTCCCTCGTATGGTATTTTTATGTTCATTTTTATGGGGCATTTATTTTTCCTGCTAAAAATATCTCATGCCTTTCTTGGGGGAGCGGACGGGGGGAGGTGGAGCGGAAAAATGACTTCAGCATCTAGCTTACAAATCTGCTCAGTGGAGCCGGAGTCCTCACCTACTGTGGGTTGAGCACTGGTTTTCCATGCCCATTTCTGGTTGTGCTCACTAAGATATTCCAGCCCAGGCCCTTCCTGTTTCAGTGAAAGGAAAGCAGTGAGGTCCCACCCACCCATCTTAGAAGCTCCCTCCGGATGGCCTGGCCAGTTTCCATTCCAGTAGATGGCACGAAACTGAGCTCATGAAGTACAGAAAGTCTGAACATCTGTTTCTATGGGGCTACATGATGTCATTGGTCCTGAAACACCCCCAGCCCTCACACACAGGCAGTCCGGATTCTACACTTGGAGAAAAAAACAAGCAAAAAAAAAAAAAAAAAAAAAAAAAAAAGAAGGGGAATTCCTACTGAGGTAATGATCTGGGTGCAGAGGGGCCCCTGGTCTAGCCTCTATGAATGGACAGATTGCACTGGGCCCAAAAGGGGTAACCACCCCCACCTCACTGCTTCCCTAACGCCGTCCTTTGAAAAAAGAAAATAAACTGAGCAAAGTCATCACTGTGTGAAATGGGGCTGGGGTTTAGGATTTCCACGGGTCCAAGAGCAATCAAGTCATTGCCACTGAGTAGATTCCAGGTTGACTTCAGGGTTGCTCAAGTCGTATATCACAGAAAATTTGAACAACTGCCTAAAGAAAAGGTCACTGTGCCCCAGCCTGAGCTGGGTTGACAGTTTGCTTCTGGAGGGCAAAAGTAAGACAATAATGTCCCAACTGTAGAAGGAGGTGAGGGAGGATAGAGGAGGGAGCAGAGTAGAGATGGCTTTAAATAACTCAGAGGGAAGGGCTCTTGTCTGAGCTTCCCTGTGCGCAGCCTCTGGGGGTGTCCCCTGAAGTATTTCTCAAGCAGGGTGACCTCCTCTGGTTCTGGGAGCCAGGGGTTGGGGAGGCCATGCTGATCAATTCGGGTTTGGGGAAGGGTGAGAAAGGGACAATTTGTGAATAACATTTAGCACCCCAAATCATCTGGATGGCTCGAAAGCTCAAACTTGTTGAAGGGCCAGGATACAAGGTAGTGGTAGAAGGGAGGGGTGGGATTGGGCATGTTTTGCCAACTTGGAACACTGGAATCTTTATTTATTTATTTATTTATTTATTTATTTATTTATTTATTTTTAGACACAGGGTCTCACTTTGTCACCCAGGCTGGAGTTTAGTGGTGCAATCATAGCTCACTGCAGCCTCGAACTCCGAGGCTCCAGGGATCCTCCTGCCTCAGTCTCTTGAGTAACTAGGAATACAGGCATGCACCACCATACTTGGCTAATGGGAGCACTAGAATCTTGTTGGCAGTCAAACACGGGCTCCTCTTGGTGGAAAAAAATATATCCACCTCAATATTTAGAGGAAAGTTTTATCTTGGAACTCCAAGAAGATAGCACAGGATTTGTTCATGCTTGAACCTATGCCTGTGAGTGAGAACTTTATAGTGTTACTGTATGGATAACATGAGTTTAATTGTATACCCTTGTGCAGGAAACGGTCACCATAGCTGCCTGAGACTGTGCTCTTTAGAAAGTTCTGCTTGCAAAGTTGGCCCTTGGCTGGCATCCGGGAACTTGGCCAGTGAATAATTCCCTACACTGATAAAAAACTTTCCCTCAATGATAAGGGTAGCTCATTGGACTTACACCGTTTGTACAAATGGAACAGTTTGTGCTGAACACCTGCCTTCTGTCTGAGAGCCTGGAGTCTTGTTACATGCTAGGCAGAGGGTGCCTACATGACAAAACCCCAATAAAAAATCTTAGGCACTGAGTCTCTAATGAGCTTCCCTGACAGACAGTACTTCACATGTGTAGTTGGAATTTGTTGCTAAAGGAATTAAGTGTGTCCTGCGTGAATTCACTGAGAGTAGACTCTTGGGAGCTTGCACCTGGCTTTCTCTGGACTTCTCCCTATGTGCCTGTTCCCTTTGCTCGTGAAATAATTGCTATATATCCTTTTGCTGTAATCAATCTTAGCTGTGAGCATGGCTATTTGTGGAATCCTGTGAGTCCTCCTAGCAAATCACTGAGCCTGGTGGTGGTCTTAGGGACCCTTGATACAACTAAATCACCCATACTCTAGGGCAGGGTTTTAAAATTAATGACCTGATTCCTATTTACTAAAGAATTTGCAAAAAGGCTTTAACCAGCTGGGGTGAAAGGGGGGTGTTGCCTCCAGTCTGGATAGTTCTGTTGACCTTTTACTTAGTGCTCTTGTCCCATGCCCCATCTCATGAAGCAATTGCAGGACCCTCACTCCTGGGTACACAATGTTCTCAGTCTCAACCTATTTATCATGGAAGCAGAGGCAGAGCAGAGACAAGAGAACTGTGTTTGGATCTATCCGTGGTAGAGGCTGGGGACTCCACAAGTGTTTGCATATCACCTCCTAAGCCAGTGGGAGGGTGATTAGAACAGCCGGCCTATGCTACAGTTCAGGACCGACTCCTTTAGCAAGGCTTTCCCAAGTATGCCTTTCTGCTTGTGCTCTTTCTAGATTCCAAGCTGACCTAGTGCTACTTGGTTTCCACAGATTCTTTCTTTAGATATGCTAATGTAATCAATTAACTAATTAGCCTTTCTCTGGCCTGTGAGCTTCCACTTTGGTAAGGTCTGTAACCCATTGTGTTAACTGTGCTCTTAGGCAACTTGATGCAAGTCCTGGGGGCACTCCTCACTTGTGGTCCCTTCCCCAAGCTGCAATTACCACCTTGTATACAGAATTGCTTTGAAGCATGGTATTCTTTCTGAACCATCCCATAGAGAAAAGCGTGATTTTAGCTTGTATGTGCTGTCCAGGATCTTAGGAATCAACTTGCTTTGTACCCAGTTCTGGGTCCCAGACAGCCTGGCAGGGTGGGTCTGTTTCTTCACCCTCACCCCTTTCTGCAGACATAGAGCAGACATCAATGGGGAGATAAGAAGAAGCAGAGGAGTTGCGCTAAGCGGAGGACATCCTTGAAAATCTGAAGGACTTGATTATCTTATACAACTTTGACTTTTAGAGCTGGTTTTCTAAATTTCCTTCTCTACCTGCCTGTGCCTGTAGCCCTTATTAACTCATCTTTAGATGAAAGCAGACCATGGGTCTGACAGCCCCCATAGAAGGCCAAAGAGATGTGAGATTCCTGAGTGGGGAGCTGAGGGGAGTGAGGGAGCAGGAGTATCCAGGTGAGCACAGGAAGTGGCAAGGGTGGGAAAGAAAGAGTATCCATGGATGACGCAGCTCCTGGGGTACAAGGAAAGGGGCAAGTATGTGAAATTCCAAGGGCTTTTCAGAACAAAGTCTTAACACCCCACTGTGCAGTGGAGTTAGATCAAGGGACTTCTCATGCTTGCTGGCCCAGTGTGGGTCTTTGTGGATTGTTATAGGTGGGTTGTTAAAAGCAGCTTCAGATCCAAAGTGAGAAACTAGTCAACATACTCTCCTGCCTCTGTGTGATTGATAGGCAGAGTGTAAGACTCTTGAGTAATGTATTGACCATCCTTCCAACATTACAAGCTTAGCAGGAAAATCCCACAATTCCCATTGCAGGAAGTGCTAGATCACCAGGGGAATATACTAGAACTCCAGACTTCCAACGTGGACTTTCCTCATTGTTAAGTACAAAAGTCTTTTTATCAAATTCTTTGAAACAAATTCTTTGAAACATACCAAAATCTCTGGGATGAGGCAAAATCAGTGTTAAGAGGAAAGTTTATAGCACTGAATACCTACATCGAGAAAATAGAAAGATCTCAAATTCATGATCTAACATTGCATTACACATAAAGGAACTAGAAAAACAAAGAACAAGCTATCTCAAAACTAGCAGAAGAAAGGAAATAACTAAAATAGAACAGAACTAAACAAAATCGAGACTCCTCCCAAAACATAAAAAAGATCCACAAAATGAAAAGTTGGTTTTTTGAAAGGATACACAGGATTGATAGACCACTAGCTAGATTGAGAAAGAAAGGAAAGAGAAAGAAAAAGAAAGAAAGAGAAAGACAGAAAAGAAAGAAAGAAAAAGAAGGAAGGAAGGATCCAAATGAGCACAGTCAGAAATGACGAAGGTGACATTACAACTGGTCCCAAAGAAATAGTAAAGATCCTCAGAGACTATTATGAATACCTCTATGCACACAAACTGGGAAACCTAGAGGAAATGGATAAATTCCTGGAAGCACACAACCTGCCAAGATTGAATCAGGAAGAAACTGAAACTCTGAGCAGACAATTAATGTGTTCTGAAATCGAATCAGTAATAAAAAACCTACCAACCTGTAAAAGTCCTGGGCTAGATGGATTCACAGCTGAATTCTACCAGAAATACAAAGAAGGTACCAATCCTAGTGAAACTATCCCAAAAGATTGAGGAGGAAGGATTCTTCCCTAACTCATTCTAGGAAACCAGTATTATCCTGATAACAAAATCTGACAAAGACACAATGAAAAAAAAAAAAAACAACTATAGGCCAATATCCCTGATGGACATAGAAGTGAAAATCCTCAACAAAATCCTAGAAAACCAAACCCAGCAGCACATCAAAAATTAATTCATCACAATTAGTAAGCTTTATTCCTGGGATACAAGGTTGGTTCCATACACACAATCAATAAATGGATTCACTGTTGAAGCAGAATTAACAACAAAAACCATGTGACCATTTCAATAGATGCAGAAAAAGCTTTAAACAAAATCCAACATCGCTTCATGATAAAAAGCCTCAATAAACTAGGAATTGAAGGAACATACCTAAAAATAACAAGAACCATTTATGACAGACCCACAGCCAACATCATACTGAATGTACAAAAGCTGGAAACATTCCCCTTGAGTAATGAAAAAAAGACAAGGATACCCATTCACACCACTTCTATTCAACATAGTGTTGGAAGTCCTAGCCAGAGCAATCCACCAAGAGTAAAAAATAAAAGGCATCCAAATAGGAATAGAGGAAGTAAAACTATCTTTCTTCACAGGCAATATACTTTTATACCTAGAAAACCCCATAGACTCCATGAGAAGGCTTCTATTACTGATAAACAACTTCAGTAAACTTTCAGGCTACAAAATCAATGTACAAATAACAGCAGCATTTCTATACACCAATAGCATTAAAACTGAGAGCCAAATCAAGAATTTAATCCCATTTACAATAGCTACCCCCTAAAATAAAATAACTCGAAATACATTTAACCAAGGAGGTGAACGATGTCTACTGTGGGAATCACAAAACTGCTGAAAGAAATCATTGACAAGACAAACAAATGAAAAAATATCCCATGCTCACAGATTAGAAGAATCAATATTGTTAAAATGGCCATACTGCCCAAAGCAAACTACAGATTCAATGCTATTTATATCAAATTACCAATGCTATTTTTTCACAGATTTAGAAAAAAGTATTTAAAATTCATATGGAACCTAAAAAGAGTCTGAAAGGTCAAACCAACCCTAAACAAAAAGAACAAAGCTGGAGACATCACATTACCTGACTTCAAACTATACCACAAGGCTACAGTAGCCAAAACAGCATGGTATAGTACAAAAACAGACACATAGGCCAATGAAACAAAATGCAGAACTCAGAAACAAAGCCATACACCTACAACAAACTGATTTTTGACAGTTGACAGAAATAAACAACGGGGAAAGGGGAACAGGGAAATAGGAGAAAGGGAATAAGCAATAGGAAAAACTCCCTATTCAATAAATGGTGCTGGGGTAGCTGGCTAGCCATATGCAGAAGAATGAAACCAGACCCCTACCTATCACAAATTAACTCAAGATGGATTAAAGATTTAAATGTAAGACCTCAAGCTTTGAAATCTTAGAAGAAAACCTAGGAAATAACCTTCCATAGACACTGGGGACTCCAAAAGGAGGGAGAGAGGGAGGAGAGCAAGGGCTGAGAAACTTCCTATTAGGTACTGCGTTCACTGTCTGGGTGATGGGATCAATACAAAGCCAAACCCCAGCATCACACAATAGACCCGTGTAACAAACCTGCACGGGTACCTGCTGATTCAAAAATTTTAATTCAAATTTTAAAAAATCTTTTTATTCACAGTATTTGGGGGTTCAGGCCTCCAACTTCAGGAAGAAGCCTATGAGAGAACATGATGTGAAGAGGGTCCCCTTTTCTATCTGGGAGATCTGCTTTCCTGGGAGTTTGCTGCCTATGAAGAGGCCATGTCGTTGAACAGACACTGAGTCAATGGACCCCTCCCAGTTCTCAGTGGTGAAGCATCCCATCAAGACAGGGTTCCCATCTTCAGACCGATTTTCTCAGGACAGTTCCAACACTGCCTGCGGAGGCTGTAATTCCTTCCTCGGGATAATGGTTTTCTGCACCATCTGTAAATATCCTTTAAGCAGATCTTCAACAAATGATTTTAGTTTCTCATAATTCCAGTCAATCCAACATTTATTGAAGGCATGCACAGATGGAGGAGAATGTGTTCACTGACCTCCTGTCCCGTCTTTTACTCTCCTGGGATTGGCTAAGAACCCCAAATCATTGCTTGGCAGGCAGCGCAAAACCTTCGGCTCCAGATGAACCGTTTAATAGGTGCTTAAGATGAATTTTTGGAAATTTTTTAAGAGAAAAGCAATTTCCCTAAGCATCCAGGAATGTTTCTTGTGGCTGTATTTCTATCCTCTGCATTTCTCCCTGCTGCAAGGGATGGCCTGCCACAGCCTCGGCCCAGGGCATCTGCCACCTGTACACAGGGCCCTAGCCCTCTTTCCGATTCAAGGACTTGACACCTTTTTCTTGTAACATTGATTTTCTGTTTCTAGTGGTTCATTCCTTTGGCATAGCAACATGCAATAACATCCTATATTATGTTTAAAAATTAATTAACAAATCAATAGATCTCTCCTCAACCTCCAATTCCTCTTTCATCTGTTACTGTATTTTGTACTCTTCATAGCACATACTCAGAAACCACTTCGTCACATGGCTTTCATATTTCCTGCACTCACTCCCTAGAATGCTGTCTTCAGGATCCTTGCATCCTCACTTTTTTAGACCTCTGCTCCAACACTTATTATTACCTGTGTAAGTCTTCTTTTGTGTTGCGATAAAGAAATACCTAAGGCTGGGTAGTTGATCAAGAAAAGAGGTTTAATTGGCTCTCAGTTCTGCAAGCTGGACAGGAAGCGTGGTGCTGGTATCTGCTCCTGGTAAGGGTCTCAGGAAGCTTCCAGTCATGGCGGAAGGCAAAGGGAGAGCAGGTGCATCACATGGTGAGATGTGGGGGAGAAGAGGGAGGTCCCAGACTCTTTTAAACAAGCAGGTCTTGCATGAACTAACTGAAGGAGAACTCACCCGTCGCTAAGAGAATTATAAGACAGTCATGAGAAATCCACCTCCAGGATCCAGTCGCCTCCCTACAGGCCCCATCTCCAACATGGGAGATTACATTTCAACATGAGATTTGCAGGGGACACATATCCAAACCATATTATGACCTGAAATGATAATGGTTGTCAACTTATTTTCTTGTTTATTGTCTGTCTTTAAGATAGTAGAATCTAAATTTTATGACAATTTAGATTAAATCTATCTCAATTCACTGGTGTATCACTCGTGCCTGAAATAGGGCCTGGCACAGAGACTCAATAAATATTTGTGGAATGAGTGAGAATATTAGCCAGAATTTATTGATTGTTCATTATGTGTCAGATATAATAAGAGCAGTATCTCATTTAACTCTCACAGCAGCTCTATAAGAAGTTTAGCATTTTACCCAGTTTTATGAATGAGGAAACTTCAACTTAAAAAGAGGAAGTAATGACCAGGTGTAGAGGCTCTCACCTATAATTCCTGCACTTTGGGAGGCCAAGGTAGGAGGATGGCTAGAGGCCAAGACTTTGAGGCCAGCCTGGGCAACATAAGGAAACTCTTCCTCTACAAAAAAAATTTTTTTAATTAGCTAGGCACAGCAGTCTGTGCCTGTAGTCCCAGTTACTTGGGAGGCTAAACTGGGAGGATTACTTGAGCCCAGGAGTTCAAGACTGCAGTGAGGTATGGCTGCACCACTGCACTCCAGCCTGGGTGACAGAGTGAGATCCTGTCTCTAAAAATAAATAAATACATAGATGATGAAGTAATTTGCCTAAGTTTATAGAGTTAACAAGGTACAGAACTAGACCCTGACCCCAGCTTGGTCTCACTCCAAAACTTCTGTTCATAACCACAGGATTATACTGCCCCCAATGACAGCGGCCTACCAGCGAAAGTCCCAGTGACATCAGCTTAAGAGTCCCTGCTAATGAATGCTGTGTGAAGCACCGTAAGTGCTCCGTTCATTGTCTAACAGTGCTGAACCGGCCTCCAATTCTTGCACCCTCTACTCTGTAAATGGGTGCCTATTGCAAGTGGAGTGGGTGGACAGGAGGGTTCTGGAGTGTAAGTGGAAGGGGAGACAAGCACTCTATCCCCAAAGCCCAAATCTCTCGTCTTCCAGGTTTCAGCTTTGATGTAGGGCAGACACCACATGTTTTCCAGATGTCTCAACTCTCCACCTTCACTTTCCTCTTGCCTTCTTCCTCTCCTTTTCTGGAGGTGGGGGGAACTCTCTTTTAGAGGCATTTTGGTACCCCAACCACATGCCCTGGGCATGCCCTAGAGGTTGCCTGCAAACAGTTCTTCAGGCTAGGGGTGCGGGTAAGTTAAAACTGTAGGAGTGAGCCTCTACTGTGAGAGACAGGACTTGGTGGATAAAACCCCTGCTCCACCCCTCTCAGCGGTGCCACTCTGAGGGGGGTTGCACAGTTTCCTAGAGGGTCCTAAGGGGAACTGAGTCCCTGTTGCCCACGGAAGTAACCCTCTCATGAACACACCCTCTATGGAGTCTCCTTCCTTCCCAGCCTCACCCCCTCACTGCCTCCCATGCTTCCTGAGCTCATCTCCCAAGTAAGTGATATGTCCCAGAATCCTCACCTCAGGATCCGTCTTTAGGGACACCTGACCCAAGGTGGACTTCTCCTAAATCTGCACCACCTGCGGAAACAAACCATATCCAGGAGTCACATCCCAAGAACCAGACCACCTTCCCCCAAGAGTAGGTTAAATTACATCTCAGTGAGCTGGAAGGGCACAGCTTCGGCCATACTTTCACTGTCCTCAATCATTCTGCCATAGACCCTGGTTAGGTAGGGTCAGCCCACTTCACACACATAAAAACTGAGACTCGGGGGTGAATGAAGTACTGGCTACCAAGACTCCAGGTCAGTGGCCATCCACCCTCAGAGGTTTGCGTAGGAATTCAATAAGCTCTCTTCCATAATGCACCTAGCAGAGAGCTTAGCACGCTGTGGGCGTTCAACCCATGTATGTTCTCTTTTCTCTTTTGACTTTTATTATTCCACTAAATGGTCTAAAAATTATATTATCAGTGGAGTTTGGTGCATATTTCATAAACAGAAAGATAGAAGCAGCTCCAGCCATTCCTTCTCCTAGGTGTACAGGTACACATGGTTCAGGAAGTTCCTACTGGGGTCAGCCCTCTTCTCTTCACAGGTGCATTTTATAAACCCGCCAAACTTTGACTCAGGACAAACCACTCATCTCCAGGGGCTGGCGTGTGTGCCTCTGCTGACCCGCAGCTGCTAACTTGTCTCCTGTACACTGGATGCTGTGACGCGCAGTCAGCAAAACTTCTTCTCCGGCTCCCCAAGAAGGCAGGGACCCCAGTTCTCTCAAGAGCTAAGGTTGCAGCAAATCAGCCTCCGGTGGGAGTCCAGGAATCAAGAGGAAGTATGGGCTTGCCTTACTAACATGCCTGCGTGGCTGTGCTGTGAATCTGCCGTGCGGAAAGTTGGTCTCTTAGTGCCACGCTCTGGAACCAAGTCAGCTCCCTGACTGTGGCTTCCTCGGGCCGCGGCGTGTGCGCTCTGCCCATTCATGTCGTGTTTCCCCCATGACTCCTTCCTCTGCTATTCAGTAATAACGCCGATCTGCCATAGCAACGCCCACAGCCAGTGGCACCTGCACAGCGCGTTCCTTCTCTGCCGCACAATATTTCCTTAAAGAAACACACACCTGGAAATGGAATTTCTGGAATGATTCCCGGATGCTTTCCAGAGGAATCCTGGCAACATGAGCAAACAGCCTTTTATTTTCCACCATGGGAACAAATACGTCTGACCTTTCTTTAGTGTTGGAACTGAGTACAATAAATACTCAGGTGACACTTTTCTGGGTGGCAGGGGTGAGTGATGGGAATGAGACTAAATCAGTAGTTGTCGGTTTGTGTCATTTACACCAGCACTGAGAGGGTGACTGTTTCAGTATCTAAGCGGAAATTGTGGACTCAGGGAAAACAAGACAGAGATGAAAATTCTGTAGTTATCTTCAGAGGGAAAGAATTTTAAGCTGTGGGGATGGATAAAATCTATGGAAGGGAAAAGAAAGAGTCAGACAGATGAAAGGAGATGGGGCCTTTGATCATACAATTTGTTACCCAAACTAGAACAACTTTGAGAGTGAAAGGAGGTCACTATTAATAGTGACACTGGGGCCTCAGATGTAAACTAGGATTGTCTTGGGCACACAGGGACATATGGCTACCCTGATGCTAGGGTCAGTCTATTGAAGGGGCTGATGATGATAGCCTGACCTTTGCCACAGCCCTGACACTTGCCCCATGACAGTAGGGAGTGGTAACAAGGCAGTCCCTCAATATAGGTCAGAACATAAGGCCTTCTGGTACAGTCTTCACTGAGGGTGGCAGAGGATGGTGCTTCATAAACTCCTGAAACTTGTCTCCCCTGGGCTGCCAAAGGTCTCCCTCCCTTCTCTCATCTTTCTCTTTCCATGGGGATGAGAGAGGTGCCATGAGGCCAGGACACAGATGTCCATGTGCTCTCCAAATGTCCTGGGGGAGGGGGGACACTATAACTCTTGGAAATTTGATAGAATTGTCAAAAGAATAGAATCAGCTACATAAATTGTTTAACCAAAGTTATAGTTCTACGATAAAAATAAACCTTTTATATTAGCACTAACCATGACCATATCAATATAATCCCCTAATGTAATTAACAATATGCATTTGACCCTGCTTGGTTTCCAACCCAGTCCCTCTATTCTCCTCCTCCCTCTTTGGGGAACTTCGTCAATATTTAAAAACAAACCAACAAAGAATCATCTCTTGACCCTGAGTGTCTCTCTCAACTGGTATCTGGAAGAGTATAGATGCAATACCTTCCTTTTCTCCGCAGCCCTTCACACTCTACCCTTGTTGTAACCTGGCCGCCTAGCATTCCCACTTTTTTGTGTTTCAGACCAGCCGGAAGAGTTCTAGCTGATTTAACCTCACTCAGTGTGGTTTACAGTCGGCTCAGATGACCTAAGCCATTCCAAACGTCAGATTTCTAAGGAAAGCCAACTGGTGTTTTTAAGAAGCAAATTGATTCCAAGTTGGTTAAAACCTGCTTAAATTGGTTCTAACCAGGTCAAGCCAACCTTCCTGGATCATATTGGGTAAAGCCAGCTCAAACAGGATAAAACAGTCCCAAACTAACACACATCAGGTTCCAAGCAGTTCCTGCTGATGGAGGCCAGATAAGCCAGCATCTAACTTGTCCTTACTGGATCAGACCAATGTGAATTGAATCACAGCAGTTCAGAAGGAGGAAACTGGATTCAGCTAAGTGAAATTGCTTTGTATTAGGGGAAAACAGTGTAAAGCAAACAGATCCTAACTAAATTAAGATGGTTTACAGTCACATGTGTCAAAATAGGCTGATTCAAACTAAATCAAATCAGCTGTGATTTCAACAGCTTTTCCCTTGGTGATTAAAACCAGCTTTGACTAGTTTACACCTGGCAGCATTGCTAAATAGCTTCGAAAATATACTATTAACTATTTATTGAGGGAAAGGCTGGGTATGGTGGTTCACGCCTGCAATCCCAGCACTTTGGGAGGCTGAGGTGGGTATATTGCTTGAGCTCAGGAGTTTGCAACCAGCCTAGGCAACATAGTGAAACCTCATCTCTATAAAAAATACAAAAATTAGCCAAATAGTTATGGCATATGCCTGTGGTCCCAGCTACTCAGGAGGCTGAGGTAGGGGGATTGCTTGAGCCCAGGAGGTCAAGATTGCAGTCAGCCAAGATAGCATCACTGCACTCCAGCCTGAATGACAAAGTGAGACTCGAATGTCTCAAAACAAACAAACAAACAAACTCAAAGCCTATTTATTGAGGGGGAAACAAAGTCAGATAGGTTTAGATGTTGTTATATATTATATCTTATAATTTACATTCTGCTTTCCTAGGACACAGAAAGGTATATATATATATTTAAGTCGAAAGCAAACTTCCTTGATTCAGCACACAATCTGTAATGTTCATTGCTCTACAGATTAGTCTTGACACTAAAATTATTTCTTCTTTTCTTTTTCTTTCCTGTTTTTGAGATGTAATTTCACTCTTGTTTCCCAGTCTGGAGTGCAATGGTGTGATCTTGGCTCGCTGTAACCTCCGCCTCCCAGGTAAGAGATTCTCTTGCCTCAGCCTCCCGAGTAGCTGCGATCACAGGCATGAGCCACCACGCCCGACTAATTTTTGTATTTTTAGTAAAGACAGGGTTTCACTACGTTGGCCAGGCTAGTCTTGAACTCCTGATCTCAGGTGATTCACCCGCCTCAGCCTCCTAAAGTGCTCGGATTACAGGGGTGAGCCACCACGCCCAGCCCTAAAATTATTTATTACACTGATGAGTGTCCTGAGTTTTAATGAAACTGAAGCAAGTTGTTTGCCAAAATAATTTTCCCCCAATTATCTAGACATGAGCTTCCCTCTGTGGGAATGAACTTCATGTCCAGTGCTGACCTTCTCGCAGTGATGTTTTTGGAGAAACATCTTTTTTCACAGGGACAATACACTTGCATGACATTATAGGAGCCAAACCCAGAACAGGACACATTTTCAAAGAGAAATTGTTTCTCCAGATCTGTGAGCACACTGTGTCCAAAGCAGTGCTGCTTTTATGGTAAATATGTTGATTATGTGAACTGCACAATTGTTCTTCTATAACCTGAATATAACTTTCCAATAAAAATTATTTTACTTTTTTTTTCCTTTGAGACAGTGTCCGCTCTGTCACCCAGGCTGGAGTGCCACAATCATGGCTCACTGCAACCTCATCTTCCTTGGCTCAGGTGATCCTCCCACCTCAGCCTCCTGAGTATCTGGGACTACAGGCCAGTGCCACCACACCCGGCTAATTTTTGTAGAGACAGGATTTAGTAATTTTTGTATTTTTGTAGAGACCGGATTTCACCATGTTGCCCAGGCTGGTCTTAAACTGCTGGGCTAAAACGATTGGCCCACCTCAGCTTCCCAAAGTGCTAGGATTACAGGCGTGAGCCACTGCACCTAGTCCGATATTTTTTATTTAAAAAATTTATGAACTAAATCATCATTGGATATAGGGACAGAGATTTATCACTTTTACTTAGTCACAGATTTCCTGGCTGATGGGCAGTGCGAAAATGAATGCAGAATTATGTTGATTGCCTAGGAACCACCTGGACTGATATATGATCACACTTACCTATCCAAATGGTAAACTAGTACAGAAGTGGAAAGAAAACATGTAGAGACTCAATAAGAGTACAAGTTAAGTTACAATGCAATTAACAGACTGAAGTGGAAAGGCAATTTATATTAACTACATAAAAAATATATATATATTTCCCAGGCAGAAAATACAGGATTTTGTGTTTCAAAACCAGACACCTGCAAGCCTACAATCCATATCTGATCCAGTCAAACTTGTTTGAATAATTGTATGCAAATAAAATGTGTGCTCAATTGTTTAAACTGATTGCAATTGGATTAAAATCAGAAGTATCTTTTCATTTCAGTTTGCATTCACCATGGTCTCACAGCAACCTTTAGGAGAGTCAGGGATAGGTTAGAGGGTGAAGTAAGAAAATACCACCTACTCCACCCTGTGATCACTACTTCTCTATTTCTCTGGCCACAGACCTTGCCTCCTGGCGGTCTGGGGAAGAATTGTGTTATGCCTCAGATGCCCAAAGTGTTCCATGTATATTTGAAAGAAATGTGCATTGTGCCATTGGGTGACCCGTAAATGTCCATTAGAATCGGTTGGTGCTGCTGCTCAGTTCTCCAATGTCTTTGATGATTTTTCTGTCTACTTATACTATCAATTACTGAGGGGAGGGCTTTGATGCTTTCAACTCTATGGGCTTGTCATTTCTGCATTCAGTTCTATCAGTTTTTGGGTTTTGTATTCTGAAATTCTGTTGCTAAGTATACACACATTTAGGATTGCTATGTCTTCTTAGTGAATTGGCTCTTCTTATTATTATGCCATGTGTCCTCTTTATCCTTGGTAATTTTCCTTGTTCTAAAGTCTACTTTAATAATAAAATAATATTCTAGGTTTCTTTTGATTAGTGTTTATATGGTTTAGTTTTCCATATTTTAATTTTTATTCTGATCATTATTATTATAAAGTGGGTTTTGCTGAGCATGGTGGCTCACACCTATAATCCCAGCACTTTGGGAGGCCAAGGGGGGCAGATCACTTGAGCCCAGGGATTTGAGACCAGCCTGGGCAACATGGTAAAACCCCTTCTCTACAAAAAATACAAAAATTAGCCTCTCGTGGTGGCACATAACTGTGGTTCCATTGGGAGGGAGAGGTGGAAGAATCACCTGAGCCCAGAAAGTTGAGGTTGCAGCGAGCCGTGATTGTGCCACTGTACTCCAGCCTGGCTGGCAGAGGAAATACTGTGTCGAAAAATTAAAAAATAAAATGTGAGTTTTTTTTAGGCTGTATGTAGTTGTGTCTTGGTTTTGTTTATTTGTTTGTTTTGAATTCATTCAGTCTCTGTCTTTTAACTGGTAGGGCTGGTGGACAGACTCTAACGTGACCTCTATTGAGTCCTACCTCTTGGATTTATATTGTTGCTTAATCTCCACTCCTTAAGTATGAACCGGTGAGGAGAGTTCCTGTGAGTTGCTTCCAACCAATAGAATATGGCAAAGGTGATGGAATGTCGCTTCTGTGATTATACTATCTAAGATTGTAACTTCTGTCTTGCTAGCAGTCTTTCTCCATAGACTCTCTTGCTGGCTTTGATGAAGTAAGTTGCCGTGTTGGGAAGGCTCACAGGGCAAGAGACTGAGGCCTTCAGTCCAACAGCCCAAAAGAAATAAAATTGTCCCAACAACTATGCATGCGAGCTTAGAATCAGATTTTTCCCCAGTGAAGCCTTCAAATGCAACTTCAGCCCTGGCCGCCATCTTGGTTGTAGCTTCATGAAAGACCCTGGAGCAGAGGACCTAGTTTTTAGCCATGCCTGGATTCCTGACCCACAGAAATGGAGATAATAGACATGTTATTTTAAGCTAAGTGTGTGATAATTTGTTACACAGGAACACATATCTAACATTCATATTATTTACATATTTATATCACTTAATGTAAAAATTGAGGACGGGTGCGGTGACTCATGACTAATCCCAGCACTTTGGGAGGCTGAGGACGATGGATCACTTGAGCCCAGGAGTTTGAGACCAGCTTGGGCAACATGGCAAAACCCCGTCATTACCAAAAAAAAAAAAATATATATATATATATATATATATATATATATATATAGCCAGGCAGGGTGGCAGGCACACATGTGGTCTCAGATACTCGGGAGGCTGAGGTGGGAGAATTACCTGAGTCTGGCAGGTTGAGGTTGCAGTGAGCCATGATCACACCACTGCACTTCATCCTGGGTGACACAGTGAGATGCTGTCTCGAAAAAAAAATTGATATGTTTGTACTTAGATCAACATTTTATCATATCTTTTATGTTTGTTTCTTCTGATTTTCATTTTCCCTTTCCTAGTTTCTTCTGAAATATTTGAATATTTTTGTCTTCTAATTTTCTGTTGATATTTTTACTATATCTCTTGAAAAATTTTAGTAGATGTTCTATAGATTACAGTATACAGTCTACTTAGAATTCTATTTTACAATTTCAAGTAGAGTACAGAAACCTTCTCACCATATAGGTACCTTTGGCATCCCCTCTTCATGAAGTCATCATAGTATTATATATTATGTGACTACATACATTAAAAATTCCATTAGTCAATGTTACAATTTTTGCTTTCATATATTTCAAATAATTTAAATTCTATTATATTTTTCCAGATAGCTACCATTTCAGTTGCTCTTCTTTCATTATTATTGTTAAAGTTTTCCTCTGATTTAATTTCCTTGTGGTCTGAAGAATTCTCCTTAACATTTCTTATAGAACACTTAAATCTGGTATCAGGTAATTCTCTTACTTTGTCTTTATCTGAGAAGAACCTTATTTCATCATCATTTATGAAGGATGTTTCCACTGGATATAGGATTATGGATTGATAGTTTTCTGTTGTTTGACAGAGTCTCACTCTGTAGCACAAGCTGGAGTGTACTGGCATGATCTCAGCTCACTGCAACCTCTGCCTCCCAGGCTCAAGCAGTTCTTATGTGTCAGTCTCCTGAGCAGCTGGGACTACAGGTGCATGCCACCACTCCCAGCTAATTTTTTGTATTTTAGTAGAGATGGGGTTTCACCATGTTGCCCAGGGTGGTCTCGAACTCCTGCGTTCAGGCGATCCACCTGCCTTGGCCTCCCAAAGTGCTGGGATTACAGGCGTAAGCCACCGCACCTGGCTGATAGTTCTTTTCTTTTAGCATGTTAAAAATCTTATTCTCCTTCCCTCCAGCTTCCATGGTTTCTGATGAGAAATGCGCGGTCATTTAAATCATTGTTTCCCTACCTGAAATTAGTCATTTATCTTGGGTTGCTTTCAGGATATTTTCTTTAATAGTTTTCATAAGTTTGATTATAACGTGTGGATGTCTTTGATTTTATCCTGTTTGGGATTCACTGAGTTTCTTCAGTCTCCAGTATGTTCGTGTCTTTTGTGAAATGTGATGAGTTTTTCCACCGTTGTTTCTTAAAATACATTTTTCCCATTCAACACTCTCTTTCCTTTCCTTCTAGGAGTGTAATGACACAAATATTAAACTTTTTGGCATTTTTCTCCCACAGCCCCTAAGGTTCTGCTGGGTGTCTTTTTCAATTTTCTTTCATTTGTTGTTGAGATTAGATAATTTCTATTATCTATCTTTAATTTTCATCCAGTGAATCTGAAATTTAAGTTAGCATGCTTCTCTGTTCTAAAATTTCCATTTGTTTTTGTTTTTGTTGTTGTTTTGAGACAGAGTTTCACTCTTGTTGCCCAGGCTGGAGTGCAATGGCGTGATCTTGACTCACTGCAACCTCTATCTCCCAGGTTCAAGAGATCCTCCTGTCTCAGCCTCTTGAGTAGCTAGGATTACAGGTGCCCACTGCCACGCCCAGCTAATTTTTTGTATTTTTAGTAGAGACAGTGTTTCACTATGTTGGCCAGGCTGGTCTTGAACTTCTGAGCTCAGGTGATCCACTCGCCTTGGCCTCCCAGAGTACTGGGATTACAGGTGTGAGCTACTGCATCCTGCCTGTTTTTATATCTTCTTTTATTTCCCTCTGAGAATTTCTGTATCTCCATTTGTTTCAAGAGCACTTGCCCTTACTTTATGGAGCATGGTTACAATTGTTGCTTTAAAAAAATCTTTGATAATTCTAACATCTGTATCTCCTCAGGATTGGTGTCTGTTGATTGTCTCTTTCCTCGTGAGTTGAGACTTTCATGGTTCTTCTCATGCTGAGAAGTTGGGATTATATCCTGGACATTTTGAATATTTACAGGACCCCAGGTATGGTTTAAATCCTAAAAAGGTTTATTTATTTTTTTTCTTTTTTCAGGAAATGAAACAGATTATATTATTGTTGCAATTTCAAACCTGCCTCTTAGGCTGTGGTTTCAATATCATTTCTGTTTTCAGAGTGCAGCACTATTCAGATCAGTCCTGTGTGTGTGCCACCCAGTGGCCAGTCATGGGCCTGGATTGGGGTCTACCTTCCAGTTTCAGTTCTCCAAACATGTGGTATGCGGTTTAGGATCAGATCCATACATGTGCAGCCTGGAGGTGAGCCCAGGAGCTCAAACATAAGTTTGTGGGATTTCCGTCTTAAGCTCCCTACTCTCTGTGATCTTCCCAATGCCCTCTGGCTCCTTGAGGCCTCCCTTTTTTACCCTCCAGTGAGCAAGCTTGGGCTTTAGTTTCTCTGCTCTGCCACACTTACCATGACTGTTTCTGTGTCTTGAGTCAAGTGGCAGGAGGAGAGAAGCTGAAAGAAAAAAAAAGGAAGAAAGGTTTGCTGCACACTCTTGTGAACACTGTTCCTTCAGTCAAACAGAATAACTCCCCTCTCTTGGAGTCCTAGCTGACTGCCCAGCCCCACTCCCACCCCCTCAGCCCCTGCCACCATCACTGCTGCTACAATATTGCCTGTAGGCTGAGGCTGGAAATAAGGAAAAATTAATAAAAACCAGGGGTTCCTCCTGCACCCCACACTCTCTCTGACTCTTCAGAGTCTCCTTTCTTGTTTTTTAGATCAGAAAAAGAGGACTTCTCTTGGAGCTCTTTCTGTCTTCCTCTGATGCACACTTCTGGCTTTCTGGCAGCCTTTCAGTCTAGATGGCTGATACTGGAAGGAAGAAAAGGGTACATTCACTACAGATTTAGTGAAACTTTGAATTCTGATCTCCTTCCCAAAGCCACCTGCTATGATTTATGTTTCAGAACTCGCAGATAGCTCCTCCATCCATTCTGTCCAGGATTTATAGTTACATTCAGTGTGTCCTTCTTTATTCCTTCTTTTCTGGAATAAGGCACTCCTTTTGCTTTTTAAATCATCAATCATTTTGTATGTGCAAAATGATATCTTTGTTTATATGTATGGCGTTTATTATCCCCTCCCCCAGCAAAGTTTCATAAAAGACAAAACTTATTGACCAGCAATAGCACTTTATTATATGGCCTGAAAGAATTAGGCAATCCATCTGGAGAAAACAGACTGTTTCTCTTCACTCACACGATGCTTCTGACAGCAAATGTGTGGGTTTTTTTTTTTTCCCATACCAAGCAATTCTCCAATTCTGCTGCCATCAGCTGCATACCCTAAAATTTAATTCAATTTTGACAGTGCCTACCTGGAGTTAAGCATCAGATCTCACAGGGTTAGGTCTCAGTCTCACAAGATTGCCCTGTTAATGGAAAAAGCAAACTCTGAAAATGTGTTAAAGAGGTTTATTCTGAGCCAATATGAGTGATGATGGCCCAGAGAACACAGTCTCAGTAGGTCCTGAGAAAGTGTGTCTGTGACAGTCAGATTACAGTTTGGTTGTATACAGTTTAGGGAGGCAGGAGTTACAGGCAAAGACATAAATTCATACATGGAAGGTATACATTGGTTTGGCCTGAAAAAGTGGGCATCGTGAAGTGGGAGCTTACAGGTTATAGTTATATTATAGTTGGATTCAGAGATTCTTTAATTTGCAGTTGGTTGAAGGAGTAAAGTTTTGTAAAAAAATTTGGAGTCAATAGAAAAGAATGTTTTTTAAGTTAAGATAAGGAAGTGTGTGAACCAATATTTGAGGTCAGAGTGACCCATAGGGGTGAGTGGCTTAACCCTTGTCTGGCATGGCCTTATGTCCTGTTTATAACTTGATATCTTATTGTCACAGTGAGTCTGTTCTGTTAGTCTTATGATCTGTATTTTTACATTAATGGTGGTCAGTTGTGCTTAAACTCCAAAAGGACGGGAATATATCACCTCCCTTTGTGTCGTGGCTGGGAATTCCATTTCTAAGAATTTTCTAGGGTCCCCTTAGCCAAGAGGGGGTCTGTTTAGCTGGTGAGGGGCTGAGGATTTCATTTTTAGTTTTTGGCCTCCACTTCAGATGTCAATCACAAGCCCAGGTCTCCAGTACTTTTGACCCGTTTACAGCTGGGGTTTCCACTACCCACCTCCTCAGGTTCGACATTTTGCTGGGATAGCTCACAGAACTCAGGCTGTTTACTGGTCTATTATAAAGGATACAGATTGAAGACGTACTTAGGTGAGGTCTAGAAGGGTCCCAAGCACAGGAGCTTTTGTCCCTGTGGAATTGGGGTGCCCCACTCTCCCAGAGATTTTATAGAGTTTAATTTCCCCCATCCCATTCCTGGAGGTCAATGAGCAGGGCTGAAAGTTTCAGTCTTCTAATCCCTTAGTTTTTCTGGTGTCCAGTCCCACCCTGAGGCTATCTGGGGTCCCACCCTAGATTACCTCATTAGCATAAACTCAGGTGTGCTCCAAAGGGGCTCCCTCAGAATAAGAAAGGACCCCCCTATGACTGAGGAAATTCCAAGGGTTTTTGATTCTCTGTGCCAGGACCAGGGACAAAGACCAACCATACTTCTAATTACACTACACTATCCTATTTTCTTTTTCTCTAAATTTCATCCTATTTTCTGAATCCACAATTAGAGGCATTCTACCCAAAGACGAATTTTCAAAAGAACAAATTCATACCAAGATTGGACCACAACCTCACTTGGCCTGCACAAGGCCTTCAATTGTTTTTCTGGTTTGCATTTTCCCCTTTCATATTCATAGGGGAAAAAAAGAGTATTCCAAGGCCACGAGCACTCTTGAGATGATGAGCTTGAATGACTAGGAAGACAATAGCTCTTGATCCAGATATGGAGTATGGAATAGGAAAGAAGGTTTGGGTGTTGGGACAGGAAGTGATCTGTTCTGCCCATAACACATTGTGCTTGAAGCACCTGCCAAAATATCCAGGAAATGGGAGCCTGGAGTTGAGGGTCAGAGGTCAGATTTGGGTGGCAGAAAGGATGACTTGGAATAAATTGTTGTGGAAGGTCTACAGGAGAAAATTATTATGGGAGGATAGGGTGTGTATCACGGTGAGAGAAGAGGGCCAGGGACCTTGTGCACTGTGTGTTTAACTTTCACATTCCCACCACAACGCAAAACAGGCCTCAATTCTACACGGTCGCCCTTCAAGACCCCTTCCACTACTGTGCTTCCCTACCATTTTTGAGTATTCTCCACTCCCAGAGCCTGATGAATTTCCCTAAGCTCCCTGTTTCAGCACATAGATTGTCCTTTATCTGGAGCCTACTCAAAGGCAGAACTGGGATTTGGGTACCATGGCCGATCCGCTGGGGGACTTTTTTCAGATTTTCCTGATTCTGGCCCCTGGTGGAGACAAATGAGCTGGGGTAAAGTTGCAGCCTGCCTGATCCATGCAGGAATTTATCCCTTAACTTGGGCCAATAATCAACACGATTCCCTCTGAACACTAAAGTAGCAAGGCTTTCGGATCACTTTGCCATTGCTAAGTTGTATTTACAAAGGTCATCATATTTTATTGTATCAACCATTATATCGGTCATGATATGCTAGTTTTGCTGCAGTTACAGACTCAAACCTCAGTGGGAGATTGGATGCTGTACATTCAACGAATGGTGGGAGTATTTGTGGATCACAGTCCTCTGAGACCCAGGCTAACCAAGGGTTCCACAACCCTAGCACCAGTGGGAGGGAACACAATGATTTGTACATGGAGTCTTCAAGCAGTTACCAACTTAAAAATAATAAAAAGAGAAGTCACATTCCGTTTGCCACAGCAAGTCACGTGGCCACATTTAACTCCAAAGGGAGGGGAAGTGAAATCCCTTCTCGTCCCTGAAGGCAGATTGGTGAGCTTCAGTTATGACCACCACGACCACGCCCTCTAGAATCATTACAGCCACATGAGAGTTGAAAAACCCAGACTAGTAAGTCACTTTTCCAAAGTCACACAGTCAGGAAGTTAGCAGAGCAAGGCTCCAAGCGCACATTTGTTTAACCCTAAAACCCATGTACCTTTCACAACCTGATGTGTGGTCTTCATGAAACCGTTATCCAGAAGAAGGTTCTTATTAGCTTCAAGGGAACTTCACATGCTGACAAGTAAAAAGTTTGACATGTCCAATTAGCTTAATCAATTAAAAAGAAACAATGTGTTTCTTTTTTCTTTTCTTTTGCAACAACCTGTTTTTAAAAAGAAGGAAAGAAAGAAAGATGGAAGGAAGGAGGGAAGGAGGGAGGAGAAGAGAGAAAGAGAAAGAAAGAAAGAGAAAGAAAAAAAAGAAAGAAAAAAAGAAAGAAAAAGAAAGAAAGAAGAAAGAAAGAAAGGAAACAAACAAAAAAAAAAAGAAAGAAAGAAAAAGAAAGAAAGAAAAGAAAGAAAGAGGAAACCAAGCCTATTGGCCCACCCTTTGACCTACACCACAATATCTGACTGTATGTCAGGGTGATTTGCTTTATTTCTCACTGTGTGGTATTTTCCACTCACAGGACTGGGTCAGGAGAAGTTTGTATCTTAATCTACACGCTTGTTCTTGCTCATGTTTGCCTCTGCTTGATCCCATACCCTTCATTCATCCTTTGGAATGTTCCCATGACAACAGAAGAATGGCAATATAGCTAGCCAGACAAAAGGGACGGACCAAGCACACAGCCCGACTTCTCTCACACTGAGGATGCTAACTGGGAAGGCACAGGGCACGAGAGTGTTCTCTCCTCATTCCCCACCTTGAGAGAAGTCAGCAGTGAGTGAGTGTCAGGCCTGCTCTGCAGAGGAGGAAACTGAGGCTCAGCAGGGTTGAGCGACTGCTCAAGGTCACAAGGCTAGTACCCAGATGAAAACCAGCTGCTATTGTTTCTTCCGGAGTCACTGCTTTGTTTTCTGTCCATTCCACTCTGCAGCCTTCCATCTCTCCTCCTCCTCCTAGGAAACCTGCCCCCGAAGCATGCAGACAATGCAGCGTTCCTCTGCCTCCTCTGATGCCTTCCATCTCCACATGGCCTGCTCGCTGGCGGATACAAGGATAGGTACAGCTCTTTCCAATGGAGACATGAGAGGTGAGGTGGCCACTGTAGGGCTCAGGCTACTGGGCCCTGGAGGTGGGACCCATCCGAATGCCACAGAAGAAATGCTTCTCAGACCTTGAAACTCTTCCAGAACAAACCTGAGGTTTGTAGAAGAGGATTTCTGGCAAGAGGTTGAGTTCTGGAAAGCGGCATGGGTAATAGCAGAGACTGCGGTCCACACTGCTGGGCTAAGCTTTGGGACAAGCCCTTGAGGGAGGAGCCACAGGCTTCTATTTTAACTCCAAAGAAGAAAAGGAATAACTTGATTAGATTAAACATGCTTCGAGCGGCGAAGATCCTTAGCATTAATGTGTATGATATTTGGAATCCAAGGTGTCCTTAGTACTTTCCATGGCTATTTCTGATAGCCTGAGGCCCCTGGTTTTCTCCACCCATGGACTTCTGAGGGGACAGGACAATGGGGAGGGGCTCACTGGAAGAGCTCAAGGCCCACCAGATGGGTTCCTATTTCTGATTGACCGCATACTCACGGTGTGAATGTCTGCAACTCATTTTTTTTTCCCCCCGGGCCTCTGTTTTTTAATCTGAATAAGAGAAAATACTCTCTTCCACCTCTAGAATTCTGAGATCTTACATAGGGAAAGATGAATTTAAGAAGAAGCTGGCATTGAACACTGACCCTGTAGCTTTTGGATGAACATCTAATTCCAGAGGAACAGAGGAGCCATTCCAGGGTCACCCACTCAGGCGTTCTCTCATCCTACCCAAATCAACAAACACAGCAGCTCTGTCAATGTCTCAGTGACTCAGGCATGGTTGTTGGGAGTTTTGTCTTGAAGCCGTGATGTGGCACTATAGCTTCATGGTAATTCTCTGCATTACAGGGAATAAAAGAAGCTATTCCAAATGCAGCTTGAAATTTTTTAAAAAAAGAAATCACATACTTCTCTGAGTATGTCATCTTTTCCCAGATGGATCCAAAACGAGCCACATAATTTCCCTGTTGCAGTGTTTCTGAGAGATTCGTGGATCTGAGAACTGGAAGGGGCTTCAAGAGGTGGTGTGAGCCTGTCCCATTCTCTCCCAACAGGTATAATTAGGTTCTTGCCATTCCATAGATGAGGCGGCTGCAGTTCAGAGGCTGGTGACTTCTATGATGGGATGGCCAGAGAGTAATGGTGGTATAGTGCTTTGGGGACCGAGTGCTTTCTTTTATGACACCACACTCCTGCTCATAAGCAAAAGTTTCCACCATCACAGACAGAGTGGTGAAAGGAAACATTAAAAGGAAAAAAAAAAAGCTGGGCGCGGTGGCTCATGCCTGTAATCCCAGCATTTTGGGAGGCTGAGGCAGGTGGATCACCTGAGGTCGGGAGTTCAAGACCAGCCTGATCAACATGGGGAAACCCCGTCTCTACTAAAAAATATAAAATTAGCTGGGAGTGGTGGCACACGCCCGTAATCCCAGCTACTTGGGAGGCTGAGGCCAATCACTTGAACGCAGGAGGTGGAGGTTGCAGTGAGCTTTGATCATGCCATTGCACTCCAGCCTGGGCAACGAGAGAAAAACTCCATCTAAAAAAAAAAAAAAAGGGAATGTAGGTTGCAGGAACACTCTGGCAGCATTGTCTGGTAAGCCATTACAACTGGCACATAGTAGGTGCTCTGTGTGCTGAAGAGAGACAGGATGAAGCTTAGTGAGGAAAGGCAAGGCCGTGAAGTTGGAGACTGTGTGACTTTGTTGTTTGCAGTGCCCTGGTTTTATACATAAGCCGTATCTGGCCGTTGTTCACTGGATATGCCCTATCTCTGAGATTTTATAAAAAAATTAATTCATTCAACAAGAAAACCAGTTTGCTGAAGAGGGAAAATTGCCAACAAGGCCAAGGTGACAGCAATTTCAAGCACAATGTAAGCTGATTAGCCTCAAACAGAGAAACTGCTTCGTGGCTGAGCTCTCCCAACCTGCACCAGTGGTCTTGGAGATTTGCAGTCCTGGTCACAAGAGGTACCAGGCAGCAGTGTGAGCAATGAGTGAAGGACAGGACCTCATTAGGAGAGTCTCCCAGGAAGGAGAAAGCAGACGCAGGGCATTCTTTCAGAATGACGGATTTGCTTTAGTTTGCATTTATTTTTTTCATTACAAGAGAATTGTGGATTGATGCTTTTATATTACTTTTTTTTTTTTTTTAAGAACAAATGGGCTTTTTTCCCCTTTCTCCCTTTGGAAAAACACAGATCTGATTACATCAGCCCCTGATTAAACCCCCTTAGAGGCTTCTTCTTGCTCATTTGAAAATGACACAACTGGGCAGGGTGTGGTGGCTCACGCCTGTAATCCCAGTACTTTGGGAGGCCGAGGCAGGCGGATCACCTGAGGTCAGAAGTTCAAGACCAGCCTGGCCAACATGGTGAAACCCTGTCTCTACTAAAAACACAAAAATTAGCTGGGCGTAGTGGTGGGCATCTGTAATCTCAGCTACTTGGGAGGCTGAGGAAGGAGAATCGCTTGAACTCAGAAGGTGGAGGTTGCAGTGAGTTGAGATTGTGCCACTGCACTCCAGCCTGGGCAACACAGCGAGACTGTCTTTAAAAAAAAAAAAAAAAAAAAAGAAAGAAAGAAAAGAAAATAACACAACTCATAAAAATGGCCATAAGCAGCACTGGCATTGAATAGAATTGCAAAACACTGCTTTCTCAATCGTTTATAAAATGATGTATTCCCATGCCAGCCGATTAACAGCCACTACCTCAAGCTGCCCCCTACTTCTTCCACTCTGGGAACCCTGGGCCTCCCGAAGGCCTCCAGGACAGCAACGGGCTCCAGGGCCTGCTCCAGCCAGGGTCCAGTATCTGCTCTGATGGGACAGGCCTGTGCCTTTGTGATTAACCAGGCCCAGTAGGCTCTGCACAATCAGACCCCAGGCTGCCCCACCTCGCTTCCCCATCTTCTCTCTCTTTTGTGGATTGTGAGGCCACAGAGCCCTTCTACCCCTTGAGTGTGCTCTGCCTTCCTCAGGGCCTTTGCAAAGGTGCTTCCTTCTATCTAGAACAGTCTCCCATGCTATTCCCTTTGACTCTGGGTGACTTTTCTCATCCTCCTTTTAGTCATTCATAGTTGGCCTCAATAAATATAGGACAGATGGGCAGTCCTGCTTGCTGGGAGGAGGCCCTTGCACACCAGCACACGCCGCATGTCTCCATTGTCCTTGTCTGGTTAATCATCTCCAGGAGGAGAAAGGGAGTCTGTGGGCTGGAAGGCTGCCAGGCCCGTCTTCTCCTCTCTGCAAGTCCTAAGGAGAAGCAGCCTCAGATCCGGGTGGTGCCTCTTGGCTGTGAGTGTTATCATTTGCAAAGAGGAAAAGGGGAAATAATCTGAATATCTGGGATTCCAAAAGTTGTCCTGTACCAGGTAACAAGTACCTTCCTATCTCCGCTGACCAGATGCAGGGCGAGAAAGAGGATGAGAGCAAGAGCGAAGCAAAAAAGGGAAAGAGAATGAGATAACCTGAAGTGTGGCCTGAAGACTCCCTGACACTTCCTGGGACTCCTTGACATTCTGTCTGGAAACCATTTTGCTCATGTCCTCAGAGCTGTGGCTGCAGGATTTTCTCTTGCCCAGTTGTGGGTTACAGGTCAAGTAGAGAGTCAGCCCCAGGCAGGGGCACAGGAACTCGGACTGTAGGTCAGCATCCCAGAGTCCCTGGAGGAGGAAGAAAAAGGACTGGGTTAAGGAGGCAAGCAGGGGAGGGCATTTGCCCCAAGATTCTTAGAAACAGCTCAAAATAACAGCAAGCTGACCAGCTCTCAAAGTGTTCTGTTTTGTTTACCATGCTTCCCTTATTTTCTTATGATGTGTTGGGCACAGGCTTGCCTTGACTTTACAGTCCACAGAAGTTTACAACCACGAAAATGAAAGGCACAATTTTACAAGCATCATGCTGGATCCTGCTACCTTCTCTGGAGCCTGAAATTAGGAGTTTGAATGCAGGTCCATTTTCATCCCACCTCCAAATGCTAGCAGAGTAGGGAATGCTACTCCAAATGCTAGCAGAGTGGCTTCCTTCCCTGCTGGGACACAACTCTCTGAAACACAGGCAAACAAACTCTCCTCTCAGGCAATCTCAGCACTTGTAAGTGAGAAAACTGTGTTCTCCAAGTTTCCCCACAAAGGGTCCATCTGACTGTCCGGCATTGCCTTCCTGTAATCTGTTCACACTTTGCTCTTATTCCAGTTCCACATGCTCTGAAGTCCCAGGAAGTTGCTCTCAAGAGTGAGCCATTCATTCCTCAGACATTTGGGAACCCTCATCACCTGCCTACGCTGTGCTGCTGGCTGGGAACCACAGGAGAAATGGCTGAATGCTCTGTGGGTGTGGTTCCAGGCAGGGGCTGATCAGTGACTGGGGTCATGACAGTCTTCTATAGGGTGTCAAATGTACCATTTATCACCTTAACTAGGACAAGAGAATGAAGGGGGGCACTATTAATAATTAATTAATAATTATAATGGGACAACAGGTGTAAGCTAGAGCTGTCTTACTAGACAGAGCTGACACATGACAGAGGCGTTATGTTTCTTGTCTGTCCCTTTAGGAGCTGCCTTTAAGGCTAATGGATAATAATCACAGGGCAAAAGGTTTCAGGTCAAAATTAAAAGGGACTTTCTAACAAGGACCCTCTAAAAACAATGTGGGCTATTTTTTTTTTCTTTTCTTTTCTTTTTTTTTTTTTGTGATGGAGTCTCGCTCTGTCGCCCAAGCTGGAGTGCAGTGGCGCGATCTTGGCTCACTGCAACCTCCGCCTCCCAGGTTCAAGTGATTCTCCTGCCTCAGCCTCCCAAGTACCTGGAACTACAGGTATGTGCCACCACGCCAGGCTAATTTTTGGTATTTTTAGTAGAGACGGGATTTCACCATGTTAGCTAGGATGGTCTCGATTTCCTGACCCTGTGATCCACTCACCTCGGCCTTCCAACGCGCTGAAATTATAGGCATGAGCCACCGCACTCGGCCAACAATGTGGGCTATCTTATGAGGTAGTGAGCAGTTCATCACTTCAGATATGCAAAGGGGTGACCCACCCTCCAAGATGCGTGTACAGATGACACTGACATGCCAGGCAGGCCACCAGCCTAGGTAACCACAGGCCAGCCTCTGACTGTGATCTGAAGCACTTATTCTTCCTGGCTCTCTCTTCCAGTGAGGGTCAGTAAGCTATTTTATACGCAAGGACCAAATCCTGCTCCTCTGACTCATACGTGGCAGACACATTTGGATGAAAGTACAAATATAACAGGACTGAAAGATCAAAACTTGCTACCTTAGCATACTTAATATTCACTGATGCTTACACATAATGTAAATATCTCTTTGTTTAAAATGAGTGTAGGCTGGGCTCTGTGGCTCACCTCTGTAATCCCAGCACTTTGGGAGGCCAAGAAGGATCACTTGAGCTCAGGAGTTTGAGACCAGCCTGGGCAACACAGCAAGACCTCCTTTCTACTAAAAATAAAAAATAAAAATAAAAAATTAGCCAGGTGTGGTGGCACATGCCTGTACTCTCAGCTACTTGGGAGGCTGCAGTGAGAGGATTGCTTGAACCCAGAAGGTGGAGGCTGCAGTGAGCTGCAATCATGCCACTGTACTCCGGCCTGGGTGACAGAGCAAGACCCTGTCTCTAAATAAATAATAAATAAATAAAACAAGTATTATCTTGACTTTAAAGAAACAGACTTTCCTGTGACATATAAGCAAAATATGGTCAAAACAATTTGACCAAGGGTGAAATGGACTGGAATCACTTCTGAGGAGCCAGCCTAGGTCTGCTGAATCAAGTTTGCTCGCTAATAATCATACTTTAATTACGTAGGATGTTAATATTAGAGGAAGAGGGTCAGGGAATATAAGGGAATTCTTTGTATTATTTGTGAAACTTGTTTAAAATGATTTTGAAATTAAAAAATAAAAAACAAGCAAAACCACATCCTTTGCTCCTGAGCCCTGTTCACCCCAGACTTTATTTGATGAACTCACCCCGTTCTTTAAGATTCTGCTGAGCAGAACATCTCGGATTTCCTGTCTTGAGGCAGGCAGTACTATATGAGCTCCTAAATACTTCTGCATATACCTACCACCTACTGGTATGGTTTCTGACTATATTTCATCCTCTTCACCTTACATGGAGTTTCTTTCAGAATGGAAAGTTTCCTTCCTTTCATCTTTGAATCCTAGCACCAAGGCCACACTTGACACCAAATAATTTAATTCAATACTGTTTGAACAAGTCTTATTAGTTTTGCCTTCTTTTTTAAAAAGTATGGTGAAATGTACATAACATAAAAATTTCCATTTTAGCCATTTTTAAGTGTACAATTCAGTGACATTAAGTACATTCTAAAGTTGTGCAGGTTTTTTTTTTTTTAAACCAGTTCTAAATGGTTTAAACTGGCCGCTATTTACCAGAGCTGTTAGATCGACTTAATTTGGACCCATGGGACTCGTGACACTCAGAATTAATCTAATCCCATTTACACCAGGTGCCTCCCATCAAAATCTGTTTGATCAAGTGTGGAATTATTTCATTCCATTGGAACCAGCTCTTGAATCAGTCAGAACTGGCTCTGCCAGGCTCAGGGCCAGTAGTCGGCAAAGTGGTGTTTCTTTGGCCCAATCTCTTGGGTTGCTGCTTTCCCTTTTGTTAATTTTTTTTTCTGGAGGACAGTCTTCCTTGGGAGCTCTCTGCTGCTCCCACGAAGCGCACTGCACCCAGCCCTGGTGCCGCCTGGCTGTGGGGCAGGGAGCTTGCTTGCGTTCTGCCACCTCCTTCATTGACCTTCCTGTACAGTTGCACTTTCAGAACAGCCCCTGCAGGCAAGCTTTAGAGGCGGCGATAAACAGGCTGACTCAAATTGAGGGAAACGCCTGCATCAGGACAGCCTCTTCAAATTTTTGTCACCCTCCTCCCTGCTCTGGAGGAAAGAAGGGACAGTTCCTCACAGTCACTCTATTTCCTGCCTTCCCAGCTCTGAACACCTTGGCTCGAATGTAAAGAATTTAGCTCTGAATTAGGACTCAAAACACTGGGCCCTAGTCATTTTCCTGCCATTAGCTAGCCGCGGCACTTTGGTCGTGCTCTTTTGTGGGCGATAATTTCCCAATTAGTAAAACGAAGGGATCAAAATTTGGTTTTCATTATTATTCATGATGATGATGACTTTTTTTTTTTCCAACAAAATATTACCCTGAATAAGACAAGAAGACCGCATGGCTCTGGCTGTCAGGGCGTGTGTGTCTGCTCCCCATGCGTCTAACCCCAGTTGGAATTTGGAGGGCTCTTGTCCTTTTCCCTTGGCCTCAGGAGGAGCCCAGCACGTCCTACCTCGCGTGGGAGTGTGTGCGTGACCAGGGCTCCTTCCCGCCCTTGGCGAGGTCACCGCCTTCTTCTCGCTGGAGTTGACAGCACGACTTACCTCGCCAGCTCCCCACTTTGCCTCCACCCCATCCTGATGCTGCCGGAACTGCTGTTCCAAATGCAAGGATGCCCACGTCCTTCAACGTGCCCCAGTCCTTCAACGGATCCCCATAGACCTCAGGATAAGATAAAGGCGGAATTCAGGGCCTGGTCTCAACCGCCCTCTCCCTTTTCGTCTCTCTTAGACGGCCCTGGCCAGCTGAGGCACTCTACTTTCCACTTTCGCCCCCTCCCGCCCTCGGGGCCTCTGTCTAGACTGTGCTCCCTCCTACTGGGTGATGTCTCTTCCCTCGGGACCCAGGGACCATCCTGTTGTTGACCAAGGGGATCGCGGGGGCGGATGGGGGCCGCCCTTCCCGCGGCGGCCGCCAGGGGGCGGCAGGAGCGGCTGCAGATGACAGCGGGAGGCCGCGAGGCGGGAGGGAGGAGGGACTGAGGGAGCGCGGATCCCGCTTTCGGATCGCAAACTCGGGGCCAGAGCTCTCCGCGCGCGCCTCAGCCGCCGGCCGCCCGCGCAACCCGACGCGGAATCGGGGCGCAGCGGGAGCCCGTGCAAGGCGGGCGCGGGGCGGCGGCGGCCGTCCATGCGGCGGCGCTCGGGGCTGCCCGGCGCCGGGAACCACGCGGGGGCGAGGCGAGGCGAGGCGGCCGCCGGCCGCTCCGGGACGCGGACCGCCAGGTGAGCAGAGCCGCGCGCCCCGCGCCCCCTGCGCGCCGCCCGCGCGGCCCCCAACCCAGCTGCCGCTGCTCGGGCTCCGGCCCCCGCTCGCTGGCCGGCGGGGCGGGCTGGCGCGGGCGACCCAGTGGGTGTGTCCGGGGACGCCGCGAGCTGCGCCGCTCCGGGCTCGGGGAGCCAGCGCGCGTCTGGTCCGTGCCGACGGCTGCGCCTCCTTCTCGGGTTCTCGTCCTGACTGGGAGTCTCGCTCTGCGCTGGCGCCAGCGCTCACCCCTCCACCCCCGACTCTTAAACTCTAGACACCGTCCGCCTCGGCCGTCCCCGGGTCGGGGCCCGGCGCTCCCTGGGTCGGGTCGGAGGGGGAGCGGCGAGTGCACACCCAGCCTGTGCGCCCCCCACCGCAGCCTCGCCTCCCTCGCGCCTGGGGCGCCAGAGCCGGGCGAGTCTCTGTCAGCGCTCCCCGAGCCCGGCCGGAGGCCTCGGGTCTGTGTGTCTGTCTCAGCTTAGCCGCTGCAACCCGGCGAGCGCCTGGAGCCCGAGTGGATGGGTTGTTTCCGCCAACTCTGGACACTTCCTCAAGTGCAGCTCGAGTACCTGCGGCCCCTTGGCGCACGTACAGACGTAGCTTTTGCACGGCGAGCTCACCTTGGAGCTCTACAGATCTGGAAGTTAAGTTTTCTTTTTCTCTGAAATCACATCAGCCCTGACTTGGGAAGGGGATTTCAGGGCGTTCTCGGGCCCACCTAAGTATCTGGAATTTGTGGTCTAAAGAGTTTTTTAAGCAGTCCACACCCGGCATCTTGCCTCCCAGCCTCCTTTGCCTTTTGTTAAAAGTGCATGCTTACTTCTCTTCCTGCCTTCTTTTCGACCCCCACCACGTTGCCCTTCGCCCTTTTAGGGCAGTGAGTCTGAAGTCTAGACGTGGATAGCAATCATTGGATGCCTGTCGGAATTTGGAATAAGAGAAATAGAGACCCGAGAGAGATCTGAGGAATCGTCTTGTCCAACCCTTCTTTCACAGCTGGAGGCACCCAAGACCCAGAACAATCTAAAGATTTTTCCAGGATCACACAGCTTTTAAAATCTGCATGTCTTCTGCTTGATTGATATTGTTGGAGGTGGTGGAGTAACTGGGCTTACTAGGGTCTTACTGGGTCTCAATATACAAAGAAGAAAACATTTTAAAAATGTGACTTAAATACAGAACTCCTCAATTCCTATAGATTTTTGTTGGCATCATAGTTGAATTCCTTTAGAAAACAAAATCCTAGCCCTGAAATTAATGTGAGGAAGCAGATGGGCATCCTGGGACTTTCCTACAAATCTCTGCAGGACTGGAACAGGGATTTCCCAGAGGTCCGGGCCTGGGAAGTCAGTTTGGGTGATCAGGATACTGGAGCCCCTTCTGAATAAGCAAATGGGTTGGTCTCTTGAGGGAAGCTGGCCAACTGAACTCATGTGATCTCCTCCGTGCCCAGCACTGGGCAGGGCACCAGGTTGGCATTACTTTCTTTTCAGTCTCCTATACCATAAAGACATGCTTCTCACTGGCTGTTAGGGAAAGAGAAATACAGCCCAGAGTCTGGGAGTAAGATCAGGGTTGGGGAGATTTTGGATTTGAAGTTTGTTTTTGTTTTTGCCTAGAAAAACTTGTGATTGCAATCAGTTATCCTAGACAGAGGCTGCGTATTGCCTTCTTCTTCTCCATCCCCCACGTTTCCCTCATGGTACCACTTTTATCCTAATTGCTGGGCGTCTCAATGTTCACATGTCCCCAACACTCCCGTTCTGTTCCCCACATTTATAGCTCATTCATCGCAAAATCCCTTCCACATTCTTTTATGATATCTGAGAAATTATTTCCCTGTCTCCGTTCCCACTGCCCCCACCTTCAACCACGTCCAAATTACAGTAATAATCTCCCCTCTTGACTCCCAGCCACGAGTTGCTTTCTTCATTTTAATCCATCTTCTTTCATGCTGACAGATTAATATTTCTAAAATTCTGATTTCACCACATCATTTCTCTCAAGAAATCACAACGGCTCCCCAGTATTCACTTCTATTTAATTTTTCTCCAACAGATATTTCTGAGCTTGTACTCGGTGCCGAGGACTGTTACTATGTGCTGTGGCTTACGCTGTGAACAAGACAGTATCATTGCCTTCAGGGAATCCACAGGCTAGCAGATGATAAACAACGTCCCAGGGGAGAAAGGGAAGTGAAGAAATAACCACAAATCAAGGGGGATGTGCAAAACATCAAGGAGATGTGGATGAGGGAGAAATTGATTCTGCATGGGAGGAGCTGGGACAGTTACCACTGGGCTTTGAAGCCTAAGGAGGAGTTCGAGGTGATGGGAAATGCTGGTGGGGAGGGAGGACATGCCAAACAGAGGAAAGAGCTTGAGGAAAGACTGGGAGATAGGAAAGTACTGTATGGGCGCGGTTGAATCAGGGTTAATTTTCATCAGGGGATTTAACATGTTTCCTAATCCCAGTCTGCTTTATTGATCCAAGAGCCAGCCCAATGCCTCCTTCCTGCTTAAAACCCATCCCTATACTCACCCAGTTTCTTTATCACGGTCTTATCTGCCCTCCCCACACCTCCCATCCCCAGCTTAGGAATTCAGATTTCCTCTCTTCTGATCTAAATTTTGCCAGGCAGTGTATCCCGCCTAGCATCTCTTGCACACACTCCTGTGTCTCTTCCCTGCATTCTTTGTGCTAGCTCTATGTTCAGCCTGGATGAGCCTCGCCTCCCCAGTCACTCTGAGGCTTCTTCCCTCTAGCAGCCTCCTTGGGCCTCTCCCAAGTCATGGGACACACTGTCCGTATGTTAATGGCCCCAGCAAACTTGAAAGCACCCGACTCCTTGCCTGGGTTTGACCTCCCATCTCACTTTCCCCTTCTCTCGCCTCTTCTTTCTGGTTTTCCCACCTTTTCTCTTTCTTTGCGTGTGTATGCAGAATCGTGATGTTTACTTACGTGCAGATGTAAAGGTTTCATGTGTATTTGTTGAATATCCTCACTGAAAATGGATTAAAAATGTTATGCTGGGGGCCGGGTATGGTGGCTCACGCCTGTAATCCCAGCACTTTGGGAGGCCTAGGCAGGCGGATCACCTGAGGTCGGGAGTTCGAGACCAGCCTGATCAACATGGAGAAACCCGTGTCTACTAAAAAATACAAAATTAGTCAGGTGTGGTGACACATGCCTGTAATCCCAGCTACTCAGAAGTCTGAGGCAGGAGAATCACTTGAACCTGAGAGGTGGAGGTTGCAGTGAGCTGAGATCATGCCATTGCACTCCTGCCTGGGCAACAAGAGCCAAAGTACATCTCAAAAAAAAAAAAAAAGTATTATGTTGGGAGCCAGCACATGATGCAGGCTGACGCAGAGGAGGAGGAGATTCAGGGGAAGCTCTGGCTTTAGGCTGCCTTGCTGCCTCGGGATCTTCCAATTTTACTCCTCCGCAGGACCAGAGTGCTGAGGCTGGGACACCCCTTCATCATCTGGGCCTGCTTTGCCCTCTTTTCCTCCTTCCCATCAAAACTTAGTTCTGTGCCCGCGGCCTCGCTGGCTTGTAAGCCTCATTTGGGCCATGTTTAGTGAGCACGTGTGTGCTACACCTGGGGCTTTCACTTGTTTTTCTTTTAATCCTCCCAGTCACCTATAAGGGAGACACTAGCATTTGCATTGTATAGGAAGAAAGTTCAGGCTTACTTGCCTGAGGTCAGCGGCTCAGGTTTGGAGCCGAAATCTTAAACCCAGCTCTCTAAATCTGGTGTTCTTTCCACTATATCATTATTTCCTGAAAGAGTTGTACTAGGAACATCTGAATCAAAATTCAGATCTGGTGAAAGAAAAACAGGCTCCAGGGTGGAAACAGAAGAACTGGCGTTTTTAAGGCTACCTCAGGTGATTCTTCTGCACACCCAGGTTTGGGGACCACTGTCCTGGGCTTCCTTTACAATGTGGTTCTGGCGACAGGTGGTGGGTTAATACTCCACTTTATCCCAGCCAGCATGTTCCTTTTTGACAGAGGCCCTGACCTTGATTCTAAGGAGTAAGCCATGGAGAATTGTCGCCAAGGCCAGGAGGAGGGCCCTCTCTTTTGGCCGGAAGGGTTTTTAGTTCAGTCCTGAAGGCCCAGCCCCCTCACCTTACTTGAAGGCATATAAGCCCATCTGCCATCCGACTCGCTGTGAATTTCTTTTGGGACTTGAGCAAGTGCTGAGGGAGAAAGACCAGGGTGGATTTGTTCAAGAGCCCCAGCTTGCTTGAGTTGGGACTCCCCAAATAGGGCTGGACAGGCAATGCCAGCCCCTTCCTCCCTCCAGGCATGGTGAGTTGAACCTCTTTCCCTAGAATGGGGACTAGATCTGGCCATTGACAGATCTTTTCCATTCAACAGGCCTTGCTCTACTCCCTACCCATCCAGCCTCAGTTTCCCCATGTGTAACAAGAGGATGGCCAAAGCCTGGAGGGCTGGTGGGGGGACCAGTGCATGGGTGTGCAGAGTCTAAGGCAAAGCCCTAAGGCACATAGCAGGTGCTCAGTGTCAGCTCTCATCTCATTTCTTTACTCTATACCTGATCAGTGCTTGAGACAACTGGAGCTCAACATATTGCTGTAGGAAAAATGTATATAGTCTCAGGCCCTCTCAAGTCCAGCGTTTTGTGTCTGAAGGTAGCAGGGCTGAATGTTACAACCGTGTATTCAAACCCAGCAAATGAACACTCCCAGTTGTGCGGTCATAATAATAATGATTTATCCATCCAACATCTCTGCTCCTCCTGCTCCCCTTCCCCAGCTTCCCTTTAGATTCCCCAAAGAAGAACCCAAGGAACAAGGGGCAGTAGTTCTATGTATTGATGATGAGTTGTCCTGGGAAAGTGGTCTCTTTCGGTTTACCTCTTTTCCTGCCTACCTACTCTTTCAGCTGAGAGTACTGCCCACATTGTCTTCTCCTACCGGCCTTTCCAAAGCTGATCACTGAGGCGGTAGCCCAGGCAGTGGAGCCCCTTAGCCCTGCTTCTCTAGGGTGTGGTCTGAGGGCAGTCAGCCAGGCTCAGAGTGCCGCTGTGTCTTGTCCCAGGAGGGTGGCACTGGGCAGCCCACACCCGGGTGGGCAGCGTGTGGCCTGCTCCACCCTCCCGGCCCTTGGCCGGCTGCCTAAGGCCTGGCCAGCAGGGAGGACCAAAGCATTGAGTGATTCATGGGCACCCCATCTAATCTCCTGCCAGGGGAAATGAAGGGCCAGCCATGGGCTGGGAGCTCGTCATGACCTGCTCCAGGTGGGCTTGGAATGCACCCAGCTCTGGATGGGGATTAAGGCTTGAAAGACAAGAGGAAATGAGATGTTAACCCTTTAGGCCTTGGCCCTGTGAGCCCCAGCAGGGAAATCGCAGGGGAATTATCTGCAGGCATCTGATGAAAGGGGAGCATCAGCTTTGATTTATGGCAGGGATGCAGCCATGTGACTACGGGGTGGGAGGGTGACGAGCCGTGTCTTCGGCTTAACTATTTTCTTAGAGACACAGTCAGGAGAGAGAAGAGGATTAATTTCCTATAATAAAAGGATACATGGACTGCTGGGAGGCTGCCCTACCTGCTTCCTTCTTGGAAACCCTCTGATCATATCAGCAAGTTACAAATTTGTAGTTGCCAGGCATACTTTTCCCCTGAAATGTAGCATCTCTGACCACTTGTAATGTGAAGGAAGAGAAGCCACCTCCTTTACCAGGTCAGGCAGCCGCACGGTGGTGCTGAGGAGAGCACTCTGGAGCTAGGTCCCTGAGTTCAAGCCTTGGCTCTACCAAGCTTTGGGCCTTGAACAAGTTCCTCGGCCTCTGGGCTGTAGTTTTTCTATCTGGAAAATGCTCATAACTATCTCAGGCATGTAGAAAAGTGCCACTTGAATGTTAGCTATCAGTGTTTTTTTTTGTTGTTGTTTTGTTTTTGTTTTTTTTTTAACCACTGGCTGAATCCTGAGCCCACATCTTCTTTGGGAAGGACAGAAGCTGCTTCTCTTCCAGGGCTCTAAAGCTTGCTTTGGGTGAATTGATGACTTACTTTTTGCTTAATCTCCCTTGTTTGACCCCCGACTCTCACATGCCTTGGATTCTGCCCGGCTGGCTCCTTGCTCCTGCTCCACGGTTTCCAGCTGCCCCTTTCATGACATTACCCTGCCCCTTGTCTCCTGCCCCCATGCTAGGTGGTCAGACTACTGGTGGGCTGGGCAGTGACATCTGTTGGGTCCTCTGGTGGTGCTGGCCAATTCTGCACTGGCTCTGCTCCTTGCCAGCTCTGCTGTGACCTGACAGTTCCAAGCTGAGGGTAGAGAATGCAGCTGTCTTGAGAGCAAAATCGGGAGCCGTGGAGGCCGTCTGGCCTGGATGCAAATCCCCACTCTGCCCTCTGTTCTGGTTTCTCTGCCCTATCATTGCCTCGTTCTTGATGGGGGATAATAATAGTTATACTTACCTAATGATTGATAGGTGGATCAAATCCAGCCAGGCACATGAGGCCCCTTGGGGACTATGTAGGAGAGTTTATTGCTGGTTGTAAGGTGAGCCCTGAGGGTAGAGCTGTGTCTTGAAGTTTTGAAGTCTCATTACAGGGCATGTAGTGACATTGTAGCCTTTAGTTCCATGTAGTGTCTTTTCCAGAGCAGACAGGTACCCAGGGCCTACTTGACTTGAGTGATGTTTTAGTTGAGGCCTGTCATTTCATTCTGCTTGAAGTTCAGAGGATCTTCTCGTCAGCTAAGCAGGGAGGAGCTGCCATTTATGGAGCTCCATGTCAGGTATTGGGATTTACCTGTTTTTGTTTGTTTGTTTGTTTGTTTGTTTTTGACACTGATTCTCACTCTGCCACCCAGGCTGGAGTGCGGTGGCCTGATCTTGGCTCACAGCAATCTCTGCCTCCCTGGTTCAAGCAATTCTCTGCCTCAGCCTCCAATTCTCTGCCTCAGCCTCCTGAGCAGCTGGAATTATAGGCGTGCACCACCATGCCCAGCTAATTTTTGTATTTTCAGTAGAGACAGGGTTTCACCATCTTGGCCAAGCTAATTTTGAACTCCTGACCTCGTGATCCACCTGCCTCATCCTCCCAAAGTACTGGGATTACAGGCGTGAGCCACTGTGCCCAGCCTTACCTGGGTTCTTTTATTTAATCCTCTCAACAACCTGTGTGAGGTAGACACTATTATTTCTACTCTATAGCTAGAGTACTGAGGCTCAGAGAGGTTAAGGAACGTTCACATGCTCACACAGCAAGTAGACATCAGAGTGATGTTTGAATTTCAAGTCATCTGACTCCAAAACAAATGCTCCGGGGGGAACTGTCGGTCCGTCAGTGAGTACCTCAGTGACGAAAGGTCTCTTCCTGCTCTTAGTCTTTCACAGGATGCTCTGTCTTCCTGGCCTCTTTCTCATGAGCATATATATGCATAATGGCCCTGCTGATACTGCCCTGTTTTCTCTTTGATATAGGTGTACATTTTAATTTAGCATGTGCAGATTTGTCTTTTCAACTAATATGACTTCATGCAAACATTTCCCACTTTTCACCTAAATAAGGCCCCCATTTTTTAAAGCACAATGACGCGTTCCATCATTTTGCTCCATCGTGGTTTCCTTAGCCATTCCCCACCCCTCTGTCAGGGATCTAGGTTGTTCTAGTTTTTCCCAGTCTAAAAATTGGCACTGCCAACATGAATGTTCAGTTCGCTGATGTTTGTTTCTGATCTCATGTTCTGCTTTGGAAATACACTTCCCGGCCATGTGATTACCAGATCAAAAGCAGGAACTATAATAAGAGTGCTCCATGTTGCTCATGGGGTCCTCAGAGAAAAGGCACCTGGGAGGCCCAGATGAGGGACCCAGAAACAGAACAGGTGCCGATTTTCTGCCTACCCTTCCTTTCCTCACTAGTTACTCTTCTTTCCTGAGGCTCAGATTGGAGGAACTTGATACCTCACTCTTCGCAAGGGGTGTGAGAGGTACTGTTTGGGTGGTGACTTTTTGAGTTCCATAGAGGAAAGTTATTTCATTGTCCACAGAGGTCCCGAGGAGTGGAAGGTCTTGGCAGCTTCTGTGATTGCGCTGCTGTGCGTTAGTGGTCCTGTGTGGACACTGCCATGCAGTCATTCACTCTGGCATCCACTGCCTTCTGAGCCCCTACTGTGCATCAGGTGGCAGCGCCATGCGCTGTAAAGTGTGTGAATTCCAGACCTGACTCTGCTTGTGTGGTCTTGGGCAGCTTAATCTCTTTAAGCTTCAGTTTCCTCACTTGTGAAATGGGCTAACAATCTCTGTACATGCTGTAGGAATTAGAGAGAGCATAGGTAAGGTGTTTGCTCATGCCTACAATGCAATGAAGGGCCAACTGTTGTGAAAATGAGCACTAGAACTTCTTTCTTCTTATGGATGAAGACGATGTGTTTTTGCCTCGAGGAGTCGGGGGTGGGGAGTAGTATTATACTTACAGCCTTAGCAGGGGGCAGGTGAGAGGAAAATCACTGTGAGAAACATGTAGTAGAGAGGTCGGAGGACCGAGACAGGCATCAGATTCAGATTGGGGGGAACTCAGAAAGACCTGGGGTGGGTTCTGCCTCCTAACAGGAAGAAACTATGTTGGGGGAGAGGAGAGAGGGAGAAAGGAAGTAGAAGCCTGTTGTGTTTTATGGGAGGGCTACATTCTTGGAGACCTCGCAGAATTCAGATCTCGTAATTCAGACTTTTCCCTCTACAGAATAAATGCAGAGTGTGTGTTTAGTTGATAGTCTCAAAACACATAGCTTTGCTTTGCTTTTGCTTCTCGTATGGTTGCATTCTCTCACACATTGCACAGTGGGCTCACTCATAAATTAGCCACTTGGTATCTGGTGATGCTGTTTTGGCTTTCTCAGTCGCCAAGCTGTGGTGGTGGTGGTTGCTGTTATCATCATCATCATCTGATATGTTTTCAGTCTGACACCAGCACCACCGTTTGACAGACTCTCTAGATTGGGGGTCAGTGCATTTTCTTGGAAAGGGCTGAAACATTAATATTTTGACTTTGCAGGCTGTGTGGTCTTTGTTGCAACTAGTCAGCTTTGCCTTTTGAGCATGAAAGAAGCCATAGACAATAGGTGAATGAATGGGCAGGACTGTGTTCCAGTAAAACTTATTTATGGGCACCACAGTTTGAATTTCATGTAATTTTTATGTGCCATAAAATATTCTTCTCTTGATTTTTATCCAGCCATTTGAAAATGTGGAAAAAATAGGCAGAGAGTCAGGTTTAACCTGTGGGCCACAGTTTGTGGATCCCTGGTCTAGTTGACTATAATATTTGAAAATTGTTTTAAATTATAGGAAGAGTGAATGCTAAAATATCCTGATAGTCAACAAAATTATTCATAGAGATTCCAGTGCTCATAAGAAAAAAGCTTAATTCACAAGTTCTATCGAAAGATTGGGGTATTTATCAGCTTGAATGGTACCAACATAGACAGTTACTTTAATATGATTTTAAATTATTTAGGTAGTTATTCTAGAGAACGAAAAATTTTAAATTACATTATTTCAAAATTTTGGTATCCAATGACCTTATTGTTACTGTCATTCTATTTCATGATTTTAATTGTACACCCTGGCCAAGTGTGGTGGCTCATGCCTGTAATCCCAGCACTTGGGGAGGCCAGGACGGGAAGATCGCTTGAGCCCAGGAGTTCCAGACCAGCCTGGGCAACAAAGTGAGACCCCATCTCTACAAAACATCAAACTATTAGCCAGATGTGGTGGTGTGCACCTGTGGTCCCAGCTACATATATGGGAGGCTAAAGTAGGAGGATTACTTGAGCCCAGGAGTTTTGAGGCTGCAGTGTGCCATGTTCATGCCACTGCAATCCAAACTGGATGACAGAGTGAGACCCACCCAGAAAGAAAAGAAAAGAAAGAGAAGGGAAAGGGAAGGGCAAGGAGAAGGGGAAAGGAAGGGAAGGGAGAGGAGAGAAAAAGAAAAAAGAGAAGAAAAGAAAAAATGATATGCCCTAAACTGGTTTATTATTGCATACTCTCCTGGAGTCCAGGAGCTCTGCCTGATTCCCAACAGCCTGCTAGCTGGAGTTTGGAACTTGATTCTAGCTGGAATTTTTTTCATTGTAAAACGCAGACGAGAGCGTAGACGAAGCACCAAGGCTTGCATCTGGCACACAGTGAATGTGGGATAAACTTTTGCTCCCTCTTTTCCCTTTCCCTCCTCCCCACTCAAAAATTCTGTCTATTTGGTCAGATCCAAAACATGCTGAGCCTCTTTGAAATTGTTACTTTGGTTCTTTCCACATGCAATAAAGTCACTAACCTTTTTAAATGGAAACAAAAACAAAGGCTGTTAGAAAGCAGAGTTTCCCCTCCTGGGTCACCAGCTTTTCCTTACTGGAGAATAAGCAGTGCTGTGCTGAGACCGTGGCTGGCCGGCCAGGGTCAGATGGGAGGCCCCAGGTCCGAAGAAGGCATCTCCAGCTGGGTGCAGACCCAGCTCTCCAGTCAGGAGGGGGGCGCCGGGCCTGCTGACTGCTCTGAGTTCCACAGCTCCTGGGTGTATCTTGGTTTCAGAGAGTCCAACAGTAGGAAAGCCAGAACCTCTCCAGATGGAAGACCACCAGCTCTGAAGGTGACGGTGATGCTGTGGTTCTTGGCTCAGGAACATGCTTTTGCTGTGTATGTTGGATGGGAGACCCGTCTTAAGTAGACGTGTGTTTGTGTTGTTTAGGGGGTGGTGGCGCACAGCCACATGTGCTTTCTGGCCTGGGGTCTGGCAGGATGTGAAGGGAGGCAGCCGCTGTCCTTTGGCCGGTGAGATCTTTCATTATTCGGTTGGGCAGGGGGCTGGCATTCTTCCTGTGTATTGGGAACTCTGGTTTAGAAGCAAGTGGTCTTGCAGCCAAGGGCATGGGCCTTGAGCCCCGAGTTTGTCACTAACTTGTTGTTTGACATCCAGCAATCCATTTCCATGTCCAGGACACTAATTCTTCATTCTTACTGGGGTGGTCAGAGGAGGCCTAGTGGACAGTTAGGACTCTTACCACCACCCAACAGTAATGGAGCCATACATCCCTCTGAGCCTCTCTGCTGTGGTACCAGCCGAGGCTACAGGAGGCTCTCCTGCCCCTCCAAGCCGGGGACATGTCAGTGGGGACCTGGTTGGGAGCTGGAACTCCCACCTCTGCCCAGAAGCAATGACAATTCCCTTTTCCCCCTTGGGTGTTATTGGAGGCCAAGTGGGGAACCTGGCCTTCTCTTCCCATGTGGCCATAATGAGGGGGTTGCCGTTTCCTTGCTGGAGCAGTGTCAGAAGAAGCCGGGGAAAGTGGAAGGTTTAAATAAGATATAGAGCCTCCTGTCATAATACCTAAAATGTCCAGGTTTCAATAGATAATCACTCATCACACTGAGAAACAGGAAGATCTCACACTGAATAAAAAAGACAATGCCAGCACTGAGTTGACTGACAGAGATGTCAGTCATCTTTAAAAACACTTTAAAGTGGCCATTATAAAAATGCTTCAAGGAGCAATTATGAACATGCCTGAGGCAAATAAAGAAACTATGAATGAGAAATCTCAGCAAAGAAATAGAAGAACCAAATGGAAATTTTCTTTTATTTTTTAAAAAATCTACATTTTATTGTAGATTGCCAATTTATAATTGCATGTATTTATGGGGTACAAAGTGATGCTATGATTTATGAATGCAATGTGGAATAATGAAATCAACCCAACATATTCCTCACTTCAAATGCTTATCATTTTTTCTAGTGAGAACATCTGAAATTTACTCTTAACAGCTTTGAAGTGTACAAAATACTATTATTAACTATTTTCACTACACTATGCAATAGATCTCAAAAAAGGCTTATTCCTCCTGTTTGAGTCTTTCTATCCTTTGGCCATAACCTCACCATTCTCCCCACCCTCCAACCTCTGTAACCACCATTCTACTCCCTGCTTCTGTGAGTTTGATTGTTTTAGATTCCACATATAAGTAAAAACTTGTGGTGGTTGTCTTTCTGTGCCTGGCTTATTTCATTTAGTGTGAAGGCCTCTAGATTTGTCCATGTTGTGGCATGTAGGATTTTCTTCCTTTTTAAGATTGAATAATGTGCCATCCTATGCATAGGTATACCATGTTCATCTGTTGCTGTACACATAGATTGATTCCATAACTTGGCTATTGTAAGTAGTGCTACATTGATCATGGGAGTGCAGATCTCTCTTGACAAACTGATTGCAAACATTTTGGGTAAATACCCAGAAGTGGGATTGCTAGATCGTATAGTAATTCTATTTTTAGATTTTTGAGGAGGCTGTATACAATTTTCTGTAATGGCTGTACTTATTTACATTCCCACCATTACTATACAAGATTTTCTTTTTCTCTGCATACTCACCAACACTTGATTTATTTTGTCCTTTTGACAATAGTCATTCTGACAGGTATGATATATCTTGTTGTGGTTTTAATTTGTATTTCCCTAAAGGTTAGTGATGTTGAGGATCTTTTGATATACCTGTGGGCCATTTGCATATCTTTGTTTGAGAAATGTCTATTCAGGTCCCCTGCCCATTTTTTTAATTGAGTTTTTATTTTCTTGTTGTTGAGTTGTTTGAGTTCCTTATATATTTTGGACATTAACCCCTTATCAAATGTTTGGCTTTCAAATATTTTCTCCCATTTTGTGGATTGTCTCTTCACACTATTTGCTGTTTCTTTTGCTGTGCAGAAGCTTTTTAGTTTCATGTAATCCCATTTGTCTATTTTTGCCTGCACTTTTGGAGTTAAATACAAAGCATTACAGACACTACAGTGTCTTGTAGTAGTTCTGCTGTGTTTTCTTCTAGTAACTTTACAGTTTCTAGCTTTACATTTAAGTCTTTAATCCCAAATGGAAATTTTAGAATTGAAAAATATAATAACAAAAATAAAACTTCACTGATGGGCTAAACAGCAGAACAGCAGAGTGGAGATGACAGGAAAGAATCAGTGGATTGGAAAATGTAATAATAGAAATAACCCAACTTGAGCAACAGAGATAAAAATAGACTGGGAAAGAAAAAAAAAAGAAAGAAAGAATAGAGTCTCAGGGACATGTAAGACAACAACATGTAATCCCAGCACTTTGGGAGGCTGAGGCAGGTGAATCACTTGAGGTCAGGATTTTGAGACCAGCTTGGCCAATGTGGTGAAATCCCCGTCTCTACTAAAAATACAAAAATTAGCCAGGTGTGGTGGTGCATGCCTGTCATCCCAGCTACTTGGGAGGCTAAGGCAGGAGAATCACTTGAACTCATGAGGCAGAGGTTGCAGTGAGCCTAGATCATGCCACTGCACTCCAGCCTGGGTGACAGAGTGAGATTCAATCTCAAAATAAAATAAAATTAAATTAAAAAGACTATAACAAAAGATCTAACATTTTTGTCTTTGAAGACAAAGGAGGAAGAAAAAGAGAGTGGGATGAAAAACTACTCAGTGGAATACTGACTAAAAACCTCCCAAATTGAGCATAAGACCAAAACTTAGAGATTCAAGAAGTTGAGCAAACCCTAAATAGAAAGAATGTTATACCAAGACATATCATAGTCAAACTTTTGAAAACAAATTTGTATAAGAAGAATAAAGGAAGGGAAATGGATGTTTCTGGTTTTAAGATGTACATAGCTATGCTAATCAAGACAGTATTGTATTGGTGAGGAAAAGGCACATAGATTAGTGGAATACTATAGACAATCTGGAAATACACCCAACTGACTCTTGACAAAGGTGCACAGGGAAGTCAGAGAACATTAACTGCAGGTGTCCAGAGGCCCAGGCATGCTTTGGGCTCCATTCCCTGGAAGGATGGATGGTGATGCCACTGCTGAAGGAGGGCTTGGCATGAGCTGGTGACAGGTCCTTTTATTCACCTTGGTCCATCATCAGCAGGAAGAAACTCAAAGTACAGGAAAGCAGCTTGAATGAGAGTGCAGGTCTTGAGGTGCTGGGGTTTTGAGACCTTAGCATGAAATAATAAAAAGGCTGGAGGGTAAAAGTATTTCTCCAGAGTACACAGTTTGATAGTGAGGGTTGGTTATAGTTGACATTTTTCTAGTTCTGGTTTGAGTCACAGGGAGAGCCAACTAGGAAGAGAGAAGAGACAGGAAGAGAGCAGATTTGTAGGGCATCAGAACCATTGATGACAGAGTTCAAGAAAAAGGGGATAGTGACAGCCTATTCTTTCTAAACCCAAATACCCTTTATTGTCCTTCTTGACCTCTGGATGACCCTGGACCCCCAAGGATGTGCCTCTCTTGGGTTTCTTGAAAACATTCTCTAATTTATGTGATGACTGACTTTTTCACATTGTCATAATCTTTTAATCACAACACCTGATTTCAGCTTTACTCAATGCTGGCCCATCACAGAATTGTGTCAAGGAAATCAGACTAATTTGCTAGGTTTCTCCCTCCTTCTGTAAGGATAGACAGGGTTTTTCAGCATACATTGCACAGCGGTGATTGCTGCAAATCATTGACGAGATTTCTATCGCTTAAAAAAATAATGACATAACGCAAACGTCAATGCGGAAGCCTCAGGAGCAGAGCAGGATGAGGCAGATCCTTTCCCTTGATACTAAGAAGCACCAAGGGCAGCGCGTGTGGTTGGCTGATTTATGGTGGCCAAGGCACATTGAGTCGGGATGTGTTCTGGATGGGCAAATGTGTGGGGCACTGAGAAAATATCCTGGATTCAAGGGCAGAACTGTCCCAGAGTGAATGGGGCAGAGTACAACCTCACACCCTACATCTCACGTGACTGGCGCCCAGGCTGCAGCCTGCGTGCTGTGCACCAGGTAAATGTGAACACAAGCAACTCTCCTGAAAAGGTACATTTGATGCAGTGTGTCAGGAGATTCAAGAGACAGTTTATTTTGATTTTTTTGAATCAGAGTCTTTCTCTCTTGGCCAGGCTTGAGTGCAGCGGCACGATCTTGGTTCATTGCAGCGGCACGATCTCGGTTCACTGTAGCCTCGAACTCCTGGGCTCAACCGATTCTCCCACCTCAGCCTCCTGAGTAGCTAGGACTGCAGGGTGTGTGCTGCCACGCCTGGCTAATTTTTGTATTTTTTGTAGAGACGGGGTTTCACCATGTTGTCCAGGCTTGTCTCGAACTCCTGAGCTCAAGTAATTCTCACACCTTGGCCTCCCAAAGTGCTGGGAATTACAGGCATGAGCCACTGTGCCCAGTCCTGAGAGGCAGTTTAATTTAGTGCTAAGACAAGCCATGACTCCAACAGTCAGGCGAGCTTGCATTCAAATCATGCTGCTGCCACTTACTACCTGTGTGACTCTGAGTAGGCATATTATTTCCATGCTTGCAGCCTCAGTTTCCTTCTCTGTAAAATGGGGATAGAAATAGCACTTGCTTCATAGGTTGTTTTAAGAATTAATTAATGTTTAAAAAGCATTCAGCACAGCCTGTCACATATTATATACTTAATATATGTTAATTTTTAAAATCTTTAGTCCTAGCTTTGCCTCATTAGCTGTGAGACCTCGTACCAGTCACGTGGTTTCTTTACCTCTCAGTTTATTCATCTTTGAATCATGATAACAAAATAATGATCCTGGGGAGTTGGATTAGAAGGCTGTACAAAGTTGCTTTTTCAATTTCAGATGACATGACACTGCAGATCAAAGTGGGGAAAAACTTTTGGAGTAAGAGCGCTTTTCTTCCCCAGATATGACTGTCTTCATTGCTTGATTTACAGCACTTGGTTAACCTGGTTAAATGTCTTTGTGTCTGTGCAAGTCTCAGATGCAGAACCAGGGATGGTCACAGCATATCATTATGATTTGTGCTTGTCTTTTTTCGCGTACGTGTGCTTGTGATAAGATGTCTAGCAGAAAATCACAATGGAAATAATTGATAGATTTAAAGACATTAAATAAAAATGTATTTAATAATTACAAATAAATTAAAAGATGAAAAGGAAATGAAAATAGGCTCCTAACTTGATAAAATAAGGGCTGCCAACCTTAATGAAGAAAGAGCTCTTAAAAATCCTTTCAAAACATTGTGAGCCTTACAGCAAAATGGGCAAATGAGGTTGTAAAAAATTCACAGAAGGGACAGTGTACGTGGCTAGTAAGAATGAAAATCTACTCCAACTTTATCAGTAATTGAAGAAGTACATGTTAAAATGACTTACCACTTTTTTTTTCCTATTGTGACAAACACTGGCTAGTTGTTTACCAGAAGATTTCTTCCTGGGATCGAAGTAAACTGTGTTTCCCAGACTCCTTTGCAGTTAGGTATACTGGCATATGACTAAGCTGGGTAATGGAATATAAGTGGCAGTGATTTAAGCTACCTTGGTGAAGCTGCTGGCTCTGTCCTCCATGCTTTCTCTTTCCCCTTGTTTGTTCACTGGCTGGAAAGAACCCAGGTGAGGATGACGAAGCCCTAGACGATGGCGGGATCACTCAATGGAAAAAGGCTGGGTCCCTGGATGCCTGCATGATTGTGTGAACTGGAATGTTCCTGCCAACCTGCATCAGATAGTGACTGGAGCAAAAATCCTTTTATTGTGTCAAGCCATTGACATTTTGAGGTGGTTTGTGGCAGAGTTACCCTAACCTAACTAATTACTTGTCAAATTAGGAAAGATTATAATCATAGCATTATTGACAAATGTGTTCATTTCATCCACCACCTGTGAGATTCTAGGTTGATACAATTATTTTTGAAAATATTTCATTCTGAAGGACCTTAAATAGTCATACTTTTTGGCTTAGTGATAAGGAACAAGGAAGAGTAGCAAATAAGGAAATTTATACAAAGATGTTCATCATATATTCCAACAATAAGAGAACATTATTAAGTGTTCATAGGCATTCATAGGGTAGACTATTTTGCAGTGATTGGAAATGATTTTGAATATTACTGATGAGATGCTTATGATGTAAGGTTAAAATAGAATACAAAACTGCATATGTGATTCTGTTTTGTAGAAATAGACTATGTAAAAATATGCAGATGATATATATAAGCATTGTGCATAGAAAAACTAAACAAGAACATCAAAAGGTTTAATGATGAGTAACTTGGATTATCAGGTAATACAATTACAATTACAATGAGTAATTTTGGCTTTCCTTCTTATATTTTTCTGTAGTTTCAAGCTTTCCTTAATAAATACATTTCCTTAACAAATACATTTTGTAGACAGATTTTTTTCTATCAAAAGAATACCTCGTTGGCTGTGTTCCTCTCACACCCTGAATCCTCACCTTGTGAATGAATGTGGTTTTGGCTGTGTTCTTTTAGTGTTAGTGCACTTGTTACACCTTCCTTCTCCAACACGTGTGTGTGTGTACGCTCATGCACAGATGTACACAGGTACTCACCAGACTGGCAGGAGGCCATTTGTAGGTAGCATAACTGAGGCTTTGTATTGGAAAGCAGGGAAGAAGGCCTGAGCCCCAGCTGCCTTTTCCTCCCCTGGCCACCTGCTTTTGGCCAAGGCAGCTGGAGAATATTGGTTTTTGGAATGAGATGGATCATCGTCTTGGAGAAAGGGCTGCGCATCAGAAAAGCTGCAGCTCCCATGCAGAGCTCAGCCATGGTAGACTGATTTTTTTTTTCCTTTGATAACTACGACCCAGGGATTATCAACTGCTCTTGGCAGTGGATGGTGGGGAGAGGTTGAGTCTGAGAGGGGAGGAAGGCTGGAGTGTGTCTAGGTGTCTTTGATTCCTAGGTAGGATGGCCTGCATCTCATCACAGCTGTTTATTTGGGTGTTGTGGTCTTTAGGAGTGGGATGGAGAATGTCGTGTTAATTTCAGAAACTATTAGAAGTAACTACAGAATAATGGAGTTGCTGTTTGGACCCTGGGCTGGGGACATGCAGCACAATCCCACATGGAAAACAAGGGCCCCTACCTGAGTTTGAATGGGAGGACTTTCTGTCATTGGAAACACCTACTGCACCCCAGGTGCTTTTCTGGACACCAGAAATATAACAAGTAGGTCTTCGAGGAAGAGGTCCTGTGTTGTGAGGGAGGAAAGACAAGCACAAATCATAATGATACACTGTGACCATACCTGGTTCTGCATCTGAGACTTGCACAGAAGCAAAGACATTTAACTAGGTTAGTCAAGTGCTGTAAATCAAGCAACGAAGGCAGTCATAGGCGGAGAAGAAAAGCGCTCTTACTCCAAAAGTTTTTCCCCACTTTGATCTGCAGTGTCATGTCATCTGAAAGTGAAAAAGCAACTTTGTACAGAAGCAGGAACAAATGGCTCATTTATTTTAAATATCTTGCCGCCTGATATTTCTGCCCTTAAGTGTTTTCCTTAGTTACCTGGGAAACGTTTTTTAGGACTGAAAACAAATATAAACCCCACCAATGTTAATGACCATGAAAATCCTCCAATTTGCATTGAAATCCTTAACTAATCTGTGCTGGTTACCTAATTTCTCCAGGTGAGGATGGAGAAGCAAGGTGTTTTCCTTAATGAGTAACAAAACCCACTGTAATGTGTTTGCTTGAAAGCTGCCAGGGAGTTTTAATAGATCTTCTCAAGGTTTAATCGTTTAGTCTTAATCCAGATTCTGTGAGTTTTCACGCTGCTCTGGGCAAGCCAGCCAATCTGCAGTGTGGGGGTTCCATGGGAAGAAATGAGTTCTGCAGCTGAGTTTGGTTATGACAGGAACAGAAAGGACAGCCTCTGTGAGGTAGTAGGAGAAAGGACTGCAAGCCAAAGACATGTTGGGAGAACATTCCTCTGGCTGTCCTCACAGGCAGGGAGCAGCTGGAAATGTGACCAGGCCCGGGGCTCCACGGTCAGCTTCCCTGAATACCTCTGGCCTGGGGCAGGATTTCCTGAAAGGGCTGTGACGATTGATGACTGCCACCAGAGGGCTTGGGAGGGTGGGACCTCCACAGAGGCAGCACGCATCTGCAGTGGGTTAGTGCCTTCAGCACCTTCATTCTCTTCCCAGGGCAGTGTAGACATTGGCTGAGCATCAGCAAAAGCAAGGAGAGAGAAATCACATGGGGGCCCTGATTTCTAAGAGGCAAAAGTCCATGAGAAACTCATGCCGTTCGTTCTTCACCCATTCATTCGTTCATCCATTCATTCGTTAATCCATTCATTCGTTCATCCATTCATTCATCTGACTGCGATTGCATGCCCGCCCTGTGTCAGCAATGTGTCTAATGGAAGTGCATTTGTAAAGAAGCTAAAAGAGTCCTCTACCTTTAAGAGGCTTCCCATCCAGTGAGGGGCAAGTGTAAACAGGTACATCTAGTATCTCTTAAGGGAGATGATCTCTTCTCTTTAAGCTTCTTGACCCTGTCCTGTGCCTGCCATTGTCAGCTGGCAAGTCTGCCCACCATGTTGTTTATGTGGATGATTTAAAGCCTACGCCTCCCTCTGTTCTTCCCGCTTGCTGTGGATAATCTCCATTTAATCAGGGGGTGCCTTGAAGAAATAAGAGCATTCCTTTTTCAGCCTCTTCATTTTGGACCATTCTTCTTGGCAGCCTTCTCCAGCCAAAGCTCTTTCTCCAGTGTGCTGAGTTTTCTCAGGTGGGGTGCAGGGGACCCTCTACACACCCTTGTCCTGGGCCTGCCCCCACCTCCATGCAGTGCAGGGCAGCCTCCTCCCAATGCCTTCCTCGGCTTACACCTCCACGCTGGTCCCTTCTCCTCCTCCCCTGTTGGCTCTGAGGTCCTTGTTGAGTCCTTGGTCCTGTCCTCTGTCATTCACATTGGGCTCTGTCTCCAGTATGGGGTTTGTTCATTCCCCAAATACAGAAGTCCTTTAGTTTTTTGTTATAGTTTAGTTTTTTAAGACTCCAGAAGCTTTCCTTTCCACTCAATCAATCATCTTTCCATAAACCATGTTACTTATCCAGGTACTGGTTCCCTCTGCCTGACTACCCTGGACCCGCTGTGTGGCCTCAGTTTGCTAAGAGGATTGTATAGCATGACCTACATCCCATCTCAGGTGGGACAATCCAGTAAAAGTCGATTCCTGACTCTTTTCTAATCATGCAAGAACCAAGTGGTTTGGAACTGCCCTGATGTTGGCAGCCACCATCCTGGTGCTTTTACCTGCCACCACCTAGCATGTCAGACTGGGGACGGTAGGGCCACTGCAAACAGAAGATCAAGGTTGTGTAAGGAGAGTTTGCGCACATGTCAGCAGCACAGGAAAGCATGTTGATGATGTTGGTACGGACAGGACAAGGCCCAGTAGTGGAGGCTCCCATTCCGTCCTCTTGGGACCCTCAGAGGCAGCTTTTCTAGGAAATAGGCAGGTTCTGAGAAGTTGTCCTTACCAGATGTGACTGGGTGCTGGATTTGGGGTCTGGAGCTGCTTCCTTCTAACTTGGTCTCATTCCTTGCCAGTGAGTCACTTCCTTTCCCCAGGGACAAGTGCTTTTGTTTGGGTAGTTGCTTTAGACTGTGGGAGTTCCAGAGGACAGCACTCCACTGTGTGGGAGGGAGGGAGGAGGGAGGGAGGGAAGGAGGGAAGGAGGTTGAACTGGTGCCAGCAGTGGGGTTTTCCTGAACCCCAACTTGAGAGAGTGAGCAGATCCTTGTCTTCTGTGGGATGGGCTCCTCCAGGAGGGAGTTCTCAAGGAGTTCCGGTCAGGCCCTGAGGAGAAGGGGCAGGAAAGATACTCAGACGTGGGCCTGTGTGTAAGGGATGGCAGAATGGTTCAGGCACCATGGCATCCTTTCGGGTCAGGGAATCCTTTTCTGTCCTTAGTTTGATCATGCTGGCCCTGTGTCTGACCCCACTGTCCTGAGCCTTGGGCCTGCTGCCGCTTCCTCCTGCTGTGTGGGGACGGCCACTTTGGCCTGAACCAAATCAGGTGACTTGTTCAACCTTCCTGTAGGATCTTTGTGTAGGGGAGAGAAGGTGGGGCCTCCATCCCCCAAGGAGCATATGTTCTAACAGAAACTAGATTGTTAGATTTTTTTTGTTCACTGTCAAGAAAGGTTATAAATCAACAGGAGCAAACCTCAAAAGGCAGACAGACACAGACAGCACGTGTGCTCAGCCCACTTGGTTCACCCTTGCCAGATGGATTTTTGGGAGCCCTCACTCTTTACAGGTCCCTCTCTGCTCCACAGCCTACAATGGCTCTTTCTTGCCCATCTCATCAACATTGGTCTGGCACTGCCTTTCAGGGCTCGAGATAACGTTTGGCTTTGCCTCGGCTTCTAGGTTTAATTCCCCACAATCATAGTTCTAGTCCTCCGCTGCCCTCTGGTCTTCCAGAATGAGGACTTTTAAACTTTTCTGGCTGGGAGCCACAGTAAGAAGTACTTACCCTTATTATGCATGATGAATGCAGGTATTTTTTTTCTCTTCTCTTTCATTCTTTTTTACTTCATTAAAAAATGCTGTTCGTGACCCAAGAAATTAATTTCATGACCAACTCATGAGTAGTGACCCCCAGTTTGAAAAGCAGGGCTAATTTAACACAATACTAATCATGGAAGCTCAAATGAGAGCCAAGAATGGCCGAGCTGGAAAGTGCCAGTGCAAGCTCATCAGCCGTGTCCTGAGGGAGAAGTGACCCATCAAATCTGCTAAGAAGTCAGTCCAAAAACATGGAGCTGTGGCCTTCAAATTTTTTTTTATTTCACTGATTATAAACAAATTTTACATCAGTAAAAAAATGTTTGAGCATACAACTCCAATGTATGTCTGGTTATTTATTTTGCTACTATCAGCAGTAAGGTTGCAAATATATTTTCAAATGGTTCTGATAATTTCAGATGTTTTTCTGGCCAATGTCTCATCCGATCTGTTCAGGAAGTCTCCCCACTCTGGGGACAACTGTTCTCTCCCAAACCTTCTTCCTTCCATATTGCCCTTTCTTTCCTGACACAACCATTTTATGTCTGTTCTCACACTGCTATAAAGATGCTACCCCCGACTGGGTTATTTACAAACAAAGGAGATTTAATTGACTCACAGTTCTTCATGGCTGGGGAGGCCTCAGGAAACTTACAATTATGGTGGAAGGGGAAGCAGGCACATCTTACATGGCAAGCAGGTGAAAGACAGCAAGCAAAAGCAGGGAAAACTACCTTCTAAAACCATCAGATCTCATGGGCACTCACTCCATATCACAAGAATAGCATGGGGGAAATTGCCCCCATGATCCGGTCACCTCCCACCTGGTCCCTCCCTTGACATTTGGGGATTATGAAGATTACAATTTGACATGAGATTTGGGTGGGGACACAGAACCAAACCATGTCAACCACAAAAGCTCCATTTGCTCCTTCTGTCCCCCAGAAATCTGGAGAGAGTTGTCTTTGACACATCTCTTTCTCTTGTTACCTCAGCCATTCACTTACTGTGTTCTGGGGACTTGACTGCCCAGGAGACAGTCAGTTCTTCCCACCTTCTCCTGCCACATTGCTTCCTTCTTCACCCGACTCCTCACAGGAGCCTCCCTCTCCCTGGGATGCTCACTTGCCCATCTCCACAAGGCTGACTACTACTCACCCTTCAAGCCCCCACATAGAGGCCACTGCCTCAGAGGGATCTTCTCTGATCATTGCCCAGGGCACTTTCTGAGGCACCTTGGTCACCTTGGACTTTCTTTCATGGCTCTTACCACAATTTTATTTTTATATTTATTTATGTTTTAGTTTGTTTAAAGATTGTAGCTCTCCAGCATTGAGGCTGTAATTTCTTAATATATGTGTGTGTGTGTGTGTGTGTGTGTGTGTGTGTGTGTGTGTGTGTCCAGCACCTAGGCCATACAGTCTAGATAAATATTTCATATAAAAACCCTATGAGGTAGTTAAAAACAGTATCTCCCCCAACCTTTTAGAGATGAAGAAAGATAGGTTAATTGCCAAAGGTCAGCTGGTTAATAAAGGTGAATGCTGGCCTCACACCCATTTCTTTCCAATTGCAGTATGCACACTTACCAACAATTCTATATTGTTCATTTATTATCTGTCTAGGCTAAGGCTCAAATTTAAGTCCCGTCTACCTTGCTGTTGCCAGACCATTCCTCTACAGCGATTCTCCTTCTTGTGCTAGTTTGGGTTGTACTCAGGGTCTGAATGAACACTGTTTACCCTGTGTTGTTCTGGATAATGACACCATCCTTTTCCCTGTGGTCCATCTCCTGAAATCTTACTCTCCTAAGCTAGATCATAAAAGAGACCCTGCATTCCCACAGCACTGGAGAGGACTTGAGCGTACCACCTATTGAGTAAATAATTACTGATGAATTGATGGTTATACGGGACCTGGCAAAGACTTCATTTGACTTCCAAGTTAAATCCCCTGACTTGGTGCAGACCTGTTCTGCAGCCAAGAGCAAGAAGACCGCACCTCTGATTCAAAGGCATTTTAACTGTTCCAATTTGCAATTGTTGGCCTTCTTCCTGGTGGATCTCAGTGTAATTTCTGACTGAGAGCCAAGAATTTAAGGGTCTTCAATAGCAGGAGTAATTTCATGAGTTGCTGATGGCTAATTAGGGATGATTACAGTTAAGAGGCTTTACTTTCTTAATAACCCCCAGAAAGGGCCTGTGGTAACTTAAAAATCTTGATTCTTTTCCCCTGAGAATGGAATTGTCTGGTTCTCATGACTATCTTTTAGCAAATCCTTGTCATTTATCTTCCCACCCACCTTTTCTGGTGAGGAGGAAGTTTGAAGTCCCTGGAAGAAACAAGAAAATAATGACGTTAGAGAACTCCACCTTTATTAGAACGGATCCCTGGCACACCCTGGAACCTTGCTTCATTTGTCTTTCCCTTCAAGGAGGTGCAGCAGGAGGGAAGACTGGGCCATGCTCTGTTTTATTCTCAAATTTTATTACATTGGAACCAATCCGTCCATCCCACGATTTCTGATGCTATTTATAACTTGCCTGTGAAACCATTGGCTCTCTTGACAGTGTTTAGAAATTCTGTTTGGCGAGGGCTTCTGAATAAAGTAGTATTTATGGGTGAGAGTTTTTACCTACCTGTTTTCACTGTGACAACATATTTTTAAATATTGCTTGATCTGTTCTTGCATCAGTGTATTAGTTCATTTTGTGTTGCTATAAAGGAATGCTTAAGACTGCATAATTTATTTTTTATTTATTTTTTTTTTGAAAGAGAGGAAAGAAAGTGAGAGTGAAAGAAAGAAAAAAAAAGAATGTACGAGAGAAAGAAAGAGGAAGAAAAAGAGGGAGAGAGAACAAGATTCTTGTTCTACTGCCCAGGCTAGAAT